>VYXB01007933.1:213389-245633 GCA_013397135.1 Pachyramphus minor
TCGGGCCCGCGGGAGGCGCGGGAGGCGCGGGCCGAGGCGCGGCCGAGGGCGGCCTGGGCGCGGCTGCTGCAAGACCCGCCGGGCCGCCGCCACAAGGGCCTCCACAAGAAGGGCCTGGGCAAGGGGTGCTTTGGGCTCAAGCTGGATCGCATCGGCGCCATGAGCGGCCTCGGATGCTGAGGGACCCCTGGCGGTGAGTGCGCGGCCGGGCCGGGATGGGGCCGGGATGGGGCCGGGGGGCTGCGCTCCGGTGCTGCGGGGGATGCGCGGGATGCGCTGCCCCGGGAACGCACGATGCCAGCGGGCGGGGCTGCAGGGGGTCATCCCGCTGAGCCTCGCAACACCCGGCATTGCTGGCGGGCAAAAAGAGACCCCAAGTTGGCCTTAATTGTGTTGCCACCCTTCCATCACCCCTCCTGCTGCCTTGCAGAAGGATCAGAGAACCCAGCTGCTCCCGCAGCAGCTCAAGCTGGATTCCCCCTAGTTTGAGCTAAACCTGTAGGCTCCGGGGAGGATGCAGGAGGAGCTCCAGTGCAGCCACATGTTCCCAGTTCCACCCTGTGCTTGACATACACATTGGACCTGTGGGTAGATGTTAGGAGGACAGGGTATTCCGTGTGCCTGCAATGGGAGGGTTAGTGAGCCCCCTGTCTCAGCCATGCACCAATGCTTTTGATGTAAGGAAAAACAATACACATCTTCTAGTTGTGGTGACTGCCAAGAGTTGCACTTCCCAACTCTGGCTTTGTATCTGAGCAAGTTGTGGGAACCTGGGAGAAGTTCTTCCCACAACGCTCCACAGCCACTGCAGAGGGATGGATGGGTGAGGGAAATGTCACTTCCCCACAGTCCCTCCCCTGCCAGCTTTCCCTGAAGGTGCTGGCAGTGGTGAAGCTCTGGCCTGGCCCTTTCCACAGGTCACACACAGATGAACTCACAGCAGGGGAAGCACTGCTGCAGCCCAGGCCATTCCCTCTTCTTCCCATGGCACAGCACTGCCCCACTCACAGGGACTGCCCCTGTAGTAACACAAACTGGGCACAGAGGGGACCAGACCCAGCATCCTGCTTCTCTGCAGAGAATTGGGAAGAGCATGGCCGAGAGGTGCCCACAGGATGCCAGTGCTGGTCCATGGCCTGTCCTGGAGGGATGAGTGCTGCTTTCCTGCTCCCTAATGTAGAGGCTCCTTGGTCTTCCCAAGGAATCACCCAGCTCAGGGCTCCAAGAAGCACATGTACACCATGAAGCCAGCTTACATGCAACTGCCCTTGCTAAATCATTAGGAAAAAAAGATTTCCAATAGATGCAGAGGCAGGAGGAGCAGCAGCTTCCCTCAGCCTCTCTCCTAAATACCAAACAGCCAGAGAGCAAAGGGTGAGCTTCTTCTTTGCTTTAGCGCTAGCAAAAAAGCTCAGGGAGGGCTTCTGCTGATTTCAGCATCCCAAGGCCAGGGTTACTCTGACAGAGGTTTCAGGTCAGGATGGGTCAGGGGTGTTGTATGGCAACTACTAACNTCCAGTGCAGCCACATGTTCCCAGTTCCACCCTGTGCTTGACATACACATTGGACCTGTGGGTAGATGTTAGGAGGACAGGGTATTCCGTGTGCCTGCAATGGGAGGGTTAGTGAGCCCCCTGTCTCAGCCATGCACCAATGCTTTTGATGTAAGGAAAAACAATACACATCTTCTAGTTGTGGTGACTGCCAAGAGTTGCACTTCCCAACTCTGGCTTTGTATCTGAGCAAGTTGTGGGAACCTGGGAGAAGTTCTTCCCACAACGCTCCACAGCCACTGCAGAGGGATGGATGGGTGAGGGAAATGTCACTTCCCCACAGTGACTGGTTTGGGAGAAATCTGGCAGTGCCTCCCCTGCCAGCTTTCCCTGAAGGTGCTGGCAGTGGTGAAGCTCTGGCCTGGCCCTTTCCACAGGTCACACACAGATGAACTCACAGCAGGGGAAGCACTGCTGCAGCCCAGGCCATTCCCTCTTCTTCCCATGGCACAGCACTGCCCCACTCACAGGGACTGCCCCTGTAGTAACACAAACTGGGCACAGAGGGGACCAGACCCAGCATCCTGCTTCTCTGCAGAGAATTGGGAAGAGCATGGCCGAGAGGTGCCCACAGGATGCCAGTGCTGGTCCATGGCCTGTCCTGGAGGGATGAGTGCTGCTTTCCTGCTCCCTAATGTAGAGGCTCCTTGGTCTTCCCAAGGAATCACCCAGCTCAGGGCTCCAAGAAGCACATGTACACCATGAAGCCAGCTTACATGCAACTGCCCTTGCTAAATCATTAGGAAAAAAAGATTTCCAATAGATGCAGAGGCAGGAGGAGCAGCAGCTTCCCTCAGCCTCTCTCCTAAATACCAAACAGCCAGAGAGCAAAGGGTGAGCTTCTTCTTTGCTTTAGCGCTAGCAAAAAAGCTCAGGGAGGGCTTCTGCTGATTTCAGCATCCCAAGGCCAGGGTTACTCTGACAGAGGTTTCAGGTCAGGATGGGTCAGGGGTGTTGTATGGCAACTACTAACAGGCACCTTGTTCTCCTTCCTTACAGGGCTTTGAATCCATAGTCCACTTTTTCTCCTACCACACACGGCCAGGCACGGCCATCCCCCAGGCAACACTTAGAAGAGCGGTGACCCCCCTGGAATGGACAAAAGACGTGGCTGTGTTTTTCTTTTTGGTACGAGGAGTCATGGCACCAACTGTTTTGGTTTTGTTACTTTTTTAACAAGTGCTCTCTATCTTATATATATTATATATACAAACACCCACCGAGACAAGGGACAGTGCTTTTCCAAGAGACTGATGAAGCCAGCTGTATAACATTGCTGTTTGTAAATTCATGTCATGCATAAATGTATTTATGTTGTAAAGCTATTTATATATTGTTTATAAAGAGATATTTATAAAAAAATTATTTATGTAACTAAATGAAAAGTCGAACATTGTAACATTTTTTTTGTCCTAAGTAGTTGAAAAACTTTAAAAAAAAAATCATTCCATGTGGCATTTTGTAACCTGTCTTTATTTATCAAATTCACATACAATTTAAAGGTCAGATTGATTGATTTTAACAGAGCTAAAGAAGAAATTTTTCAGATGTTTTAGAAAAGTCAGGAGTGAGAGAAAGGCCAGCTGATATTTTAAGCTTTGATCCTGTATGCAAAAGTAAACTTGTGAATCCTGTGATGCCCTGATGGACCGAATGCTGCCCAGCGCTGAGTGCAGCACCAAGCCTCTGCAGAACCCAGCTGAGCTCATCCATGCCCAGATCCCACATGGCACCCATGGAAATGAGCCCACCACGTTCAACAGCCAAGCCCTGGATCAACAGCAGGGCGACAAGGGCAGCATCTGGCCTAGACATGTTCTAACTACTTCCAGCCTGCAGGTTTGGGTCCAATGTTCACCCTGTAACTATAGTTTTATCACTGGGCGCCGGATAGAGACACAGTCCCTGCTGACAGCAACAAACAGCCCGCACTGGATCTGGCCCCCAGCTGCGCTGGTGGGAACAGAGCTTTATGCCAGAGGCGCTGTTATTCCAGGATCCAGCAGCTCACTAAGTATCTTGTTGATATTCCCATTCGCCAGCCCTTCACCACTGAGCTGTAAAGTCCCTTCCTCCAGCAGAGATTTATTTAACTATGCCTGGGACAGTACGTAGACAGACCAAAATATACTGAGGGCTGCCTGGTAAGGATTCATGGACACAGCTGTTGCTACAGCTTCTTGCTATGTAAAGTGCATGAAATAAATCGTTAAAATGACTTGGAGTTCTAAAGGCAACAGCAAGCGAGGGGGCAGGGAGCGCAGCAAACATGCAAACGCCTGCATGAAGGCTCTTTGGTCTCATTCTTCAAAGAGGCCTTAGAAAAAAAGAGTGGCAGGCGCCCAGCCCAGCCGTGACAGGAGTCACAAATTATGCCCTGACCATTGTAGTGGGCTGGGAAACAACAACTATTATGTTCTGCTGGGCTCCGGTGCCTAGGACAGGGCAAAAAGAAAGTCACCAAGACCCAGAGGCAGAGTGATCCTTTTCCTTAGCAACCACCAGGAAACCATAGAAACCTTCAGACAGACTCACCCCAACTATTAGAGAACATTAGGTTTACAGAACAAGAGGATTCATCCAGACACCCGACAGCTCAATCATCAGGTTAGGAGCACACAGGTGATATTTCAAACCTTGCACGAGCGCAGCCTCCGTCAGGGACAGGTACCCACCTCATGGTGCCCACAGAGTCCAGCTGGACAGGGAGCAGCAGCTGATGGACCACGTAAGATCTTGCCTATGGGGAACAAAATCAAGACCCTGGCAGGGAGGGAGGCAGGACGGGCATGTGGCAGCTCAGTGCCCTGCCCGAGGGTCAGCTGGAGCCCTCCAGTGCTGTCCATAGGTAATGACAACCCACTGTCAGGGCTCTGTAAGGCAAATACAACATCCTACAGCTTCACACATCTCTAGAGGGAAGGAGGGGCTAAAGAGATGCCCATTAGAGGGTACTGTCCACTGTCACCCAGCAAACCTAAGAGACAATAAGGAATTGCTTACTGCACAGACCTTGCACACCAAGTCTGAAAAGAGGGTGTAAGAAGGTGGTGCTGCAGGTCCCTCTCAGAGGTCCTTGAGCATGAAACCAGGGTAGTGACCATAACACAGTGCCAGGCTGGGACCAAGGTGGGGACAATTCCCCTTCCAGTTTTGGCTTTCTGCTGCAAGCCAGAGCTGGATAAAACTACCTGCCTGATGCCAGAGGGGCTCTCCTCAACACACCGTGGGGGACTCAGTCCCAGGAACTCAGTTCAAACAGTTTGACCACCTAAATGAGGCAGAACCTCGGGGGAGATCAGAGATCACAGCCTGGGGTCATGTACAGTCTGGATTCCCATTTCTGCTCTGCAGGGTAGTCCAAGGGAGAAAGCACAGCATGGGTTCCTTCCATCCACTGGTGAAAAGCAAGGCCAAGGAAAAGGACAGTTGCTTGGCAAAAGGAGAATGATCAGAGTGAGAGCTCCTGGTGCAGAGGAAGGGGATAACAGCCTAGAGTTCCTTGCTTTGCTGCTTCCACTCTGACCAGGGGTAAGTCTCCCTGTCCCTCAGCATGTGGAATCCCACCTGCAGGATGGGAATATTGTGCCCACATGGGGGTGTGAGCTGATGTGCAAGAGAGAAGGCAGCACTCGGGGGTGAAAGAGCACTTGGGATAACTCAGATCCACTCAACCTCAAGCTCCCCGTGGTACAGCCAGACTGGTGGGTCAGGCAGGCAGAATGGCACTGCCAGTAGAGGTCAGTTTTCAGAGCACTGACGGGCACCTTCCTCAGTTCAGTGGATGAGCCAGAACAGGAATGAGAAGCAGCTCATTAGAGCACAGCCAGCAGCCAATATGGGCACAACTGGGTCTCCCTGACAGGGGATCAGTAGCAAACAAGGGCAGCAAGGAAGAGGGACCACAGGAATGTAATTAAGAGTGGAGGAGGAGGCACCACGTGTGCAGCAGAAACAAATGGATGTCTAAAACATCGCTGCCTCCCCTGTAGGCCAGCCTGGTCCAATCCTCAAGATATCCAGTAAAAGGATTTGGGGTCAGCACTAAAAAACTCCCCCCGCCAGCCCAGCGACAGCATAACTGAACAAGAGATGTCCTGGATGCAAGCTGCAGCCTCAGGGGGTGGCATCTGACATCTCAACTGCAGGCTCAGAGAACAGCATTTAGCAGCTGTGTCCACACACCTGGAAGTGAGGGGGGCAGGAGTCCCAGGCTCCTCTGTCCACACTCAGCTCAAACTGGCACTCTCAGCACCTGCATGTTTCCTGCACCACCAGCTGAATGAGCTGTAGACACATTCAGCTTCCAAGCAGGAGCACTTGTGACATGACATAAGAACAGCCTTGATTTCTCCTCTCCAGGAGCTATTCCTAGCAGGAGTTGAGCCATAGGCCCCCAGCCTGAAAAAGCAAACTGCTCTCTAGTGAAAAAGGACAAAGAGCTCTCTCCAGCGCTGTTGTACTGGCAAAGCTCAGACAGGCTGGAGCAGACCTTGGAGCTCCCACAACAGGGACACAGTTGCCCTCTAATGTGTGGGAAATCAGTTCTGTTCCCCCAGCCCACATTGCAACTTTTCCAAGGTATTTATTGGTTGAAGGGTTACAAAGCCCAGCTCAGGTGACAGCAAATCCCAAAGCAATGAAGAAAAAGGAAAGCCCAGAGCCCCAGAGCAGGAGAGCAAAGGAATTTTCCAGCTGGAAAGGGACTTGAGGCATTGAGCAGGGACTGCCAGGGGCAGAAGCACACATGCCCCTGCCACTTGCTGCAGGACTTCTCCAAGCATGGGCTGCTTCCCTCAGAATGCAGAAAAACAAAGGGAAGGGATCACAGGGCAGCTTCCAGAGGGAGCCTGCACTTGACACAAGCATGAGTTGAAAACAAGAAGGGAATTGGATTCAGGCTCCTTCCTGTCAGTCAGTGACTAACCTTGTCAGAAGGGATGGCAGCACTAACCGAATCAGGCAATTCATTAGGTTTGGGGCACGCAGCAAAAGCCCACGCTCTCTGGAGCAGAACTACAGTGAAAATCCAGGGTAATGAGTTGCAAACTGCCTTTGTAAGACACTTCTGCAGCGACTCTGGCAGGCTGGGAAAAGAGCTAATAGGAAAATCATTAGGTAGTATCCCTTTGATATTGTTGAAAACAGCACAGGCTATTTTTTCTGCCCCCTCCATAATTAACCTGGAATATTACCCATAATACTCCAGGCTGATATTCCCACAATGGACCACCTTATCTGCATCAGCAGAAAAGAAGGGTATGCTACAGAAGAGGAAGATGACTTCTGGAAAAGCTTACAAGTTTAAGATTTTCCCCCTACTGCACATATGCATCAATTCCATCAGCAATGAACCTCTGCCCAGCCAGGAGACCAAAGCCTTTCACAAACCCGTGTCACAGTCAGCACTCAGGAGCAAGGCTGTCCTGGGAAACGCAGCTGCAGAGGAGCTGATCTGCCCAAGGTTGCTCTCTGCAACTGCAGCAGAGCTGGAACAGGACACAGCTTTGTCCCTTAGTTATAACACTGTCCTTGTCCTTGACTTCCTTTATGCTAAACCAGGCCTGCACCTGTCGAGGTGCAGGACAGCTCTGAGGAGCAATGCCTACCCACCTGGCTTGTCTGCCAGCAAGGAGAGGTGTCATCTCACAGTCGTGATGTAAAAGGCACAGCCTCACAGCTGGCAGGTGATCCTGAAGGAGCTGGTGCTCTCTAACAGCTGCGAAGGTGACAATGAAACACTGAGACATTACTTACTGCAATAGCACAGAGCAGCCTTAGGACTGTGCTCGCCATGAGACACTGACCAAAACATGAGGGCTGCTGAGATTAACTGCATCTCTGGGAAGAGTCTGGAGGGCTGGACAGCACTAATTCCAAATGTGAGACCCATGAAGATACAGTCTGTGGTCAGACAAGCTCCAAATACTCACAAAAAGGCTGATCCCTGACAGAGCGAGGCTTCACTTACCCACCACAAACAGCTTTTCTGGAAACACAGAAGTATCATATGGGTTTACAGCATTTTAAAAATGCCCTAATGATACAGATATTCTAAAGTCTCCACAAGAGGCTTGGAGACATGGAAGGGTGTTCCATCTTCTATTAGAATTACACCAAACAAGGGCTACTGGCACAAATTCTTTTGTGCTCAGTGGGAAATACACATTTCAGGACTGTTAAATGACCTTATGGCATCCCATTGCTGCCTGTAATTTCCAATGTGTATATGCATTCACTGGAGCAGGAACATCTTTTCTTATCAAGAAAAAGCCATGGTCACAGCAACCACACTCAGGCAATTTGCAACATGGTATCTCCTGAGATGAACACACTGTGGGAAAGAGAAGCGTCTGTGCCTGTGGATTCGGAGACAGGGAGCAAAGTGCTGCTCTGCCTTTTCCCGGCCTGGTTCACCAGTCAGAGAGAGGAATACCACTGCAGGGACACTGAGAACAGGGTCAGCCCAAGCTAGGGGGTAAACATGCACTCTCTTTACCTCAATCACTTACCTCTGGTAGCTCTGTGGTAGGGCCAACCTTGATGAAATATCAGCAAAATGTCAACAGTCCCTGAGAGACACGGACCTTCATCGTAGAGCAGAGTGAAACAATGACATATTTCTAAAAACTCTGCCGAGAAATTCAATCAGACTGTCAGGCTAAAACTCTGTATTAAGAATACAAGGTTGAGGTTACAAGTACGAACTGAGATCACTCTAAACTTTAATTTACTTTTCTTGCTGCCCCTGGGTTACTCTCTCTCAGATTGCCCAAAAATATGCTATGTAGATTCAAGTTTTGGTTCCCTTGCATTAGGTCAGATGCTATAGAGGAATTAGTGGGGTGGAAAAAACCCAAAGGACTCTGTTTGGGACTAGGTGCCCAACATCTGGCTAGCTGGGCCTATACTCTTGTGGGCCATGTTCTTAAATTTCTCCATTTCCCCATTTTTAAGAATAATAAAGAGTTTCTCTCCACTGCAGTTTGCAATTGGCTCAGATGCTGAAGTAACTGACCCCAGCACAGCAGCCTTACAAATGCACAAGCCTGGACGGTTTTACCCTGCAGGGGGGACTTTGTGTGGTTTCCAGCTTAGTTGCACTGTAGAGAACTGAAAGTTTAGGAAAAGTCTGCTTTACCCATGTGATTTGTTACATTCCAATACAGCTACCAAAGCTAAGGGCACTCTTCCTTCTGTCTCCCCTGCAATGACTAAGCCCAAGTCTGCTTCACACACATGAAGCAAAGCATTTCACCCTCATAGGACAAGAACACTAAAACCAAAGCCACCCTCTAAGGTCTGTATCATTTTCCTTTCTTGCAGGAACTGAAAGCTGTTCAGTGAAATTCCCTTTGCAGGGCTGGTGGGAGAATGGCCATCTCTTTCTCCCACTGTCTCTATAGGAACAAAAGCTTTGCTCTCCGCAGCTTCGCTCTGGAGAGCAGCTCTGCAGGTCCTACTCCTGTATATGACCCATGGAGAGAGACCTGCAAGCCTGAGAGCAGCTCCAAAAGCACCCACTGGATTTCAGAAACCTGCAAGACACCAGTTGCAGGACAGGTCTCAAATCTGAACACAGAAGGGTCAGTCAGCATCACTTACTTTCCCTCCTGCTCTCAACACAAGACTAACCTGCCATTCAACTTATCTAAGAAGGTGAGGAGGGAAGTAAAAGACAAATAGATTTTGAACCAAACTTTTTTTTCTTCTGTAAAAGACGGGCATCAGCATGCCTTTATCATGTTCCAGAATTGCCTGATGTTAGCTGGTATCAACCAAGTCACAGCAGGAATGCCAGGGACATTTGTTAGCATGAGGCACAGCTTTAGGGCTAGGGCAGACTACCAGCACTGCAATCAGCTGAGATCCTCTCTTCCATTTTCCAGCTCAGTGCTCAATTCCATATTAAACAAGCAGTAGTACAAGTGGAGCTGCAGAACACAAAGCTAGACAATAAAGCCCTGAAGAGCAGAGGGAAGGCAGCTCCATCCACTTTGTCTCCCTCGGGGTGGAAGAGGCAAACAGAAGTTCAATAGCTCAAAGTCTGTCCTGCTGCAATCTTGGAGCGAGCTGCAGCTGGAGCAGCTCTTTGCTGCCATAAACCAAAGCAGGGCAGGACACTCTCCCTGTGCCAGGGAGCAGTGTCCAGCAGAGTCCAGCAGTGCTCAGACAAGCTGCCTTAGCTGCCTCCAGCAGGCACATGCAATACATGGGAGTTTACATCAAAACTGCCTCTGCTCCCACCTCCCTCTCATTCCCATAGCACAATTAAGCTCCCCCAGCACTCCCCACTCAAAACTGTTCACAATCCAGTCCCCACCAGCCCCTAACTTATGCAACTTGGCTGAGTTGCTGCCCTTCCTGTAGTCACAGGGAGCCAACAGAGTCTTTATCTGTTGTCCTTCTCAAACAGCATAGCACCTCCTGCATCCTTCCCTGTTAACAACTCTGCCTTCTGCTTCATTCCCAGAATAGCTTCTAACTCTTTCCTTCAAGCCAGATTCATTAACCAGCTGCTGCAGAGCTGTTTGCCTCCCCCAGGTACTCTGTGCATGTCATTTGTTAATGACTCATCTCAGCCTGGGTTCATTGCAGACGCCCCCCTCCTTTTGCGGCACCAAGCCCATCGCTGGCACACCAGGAAAGCCAAACACGCAAACAGCTCCATTCCCTCCAATACCCTGGTCCCTTCTCCGTCCTCTGTCGCCATCAAACACGGGACAGCTCTTTATTCAAAGTGCTATTTCCTCCCTTGCGTCTTTGCTGATCAAAGGCAATGTGTACCCAAGCATGAATAAGATCCTCACCCCCAGACAGGCTTTGAGAACAGCAAAAACGTAAGAACAAACTCGAAAACTTCCAACACACTAAAGAAGCTCCAGTAAACTAATGTGACTCCTGTAACTGGCAGGGAACAAACACCAAGGGTGCCAAACTCCCATCTTTTTCCCCAGCAGACTGTGGCTTGCCGAGGAGCTAAAAACAATGTCCAAAGGCATTTGCATTCCTCCTGCCTCTTTACAGGACAGATATTAAAAATGGGAAGGGAAGGAAAGAAAACACAGCCTATTCTCACCAGTCAAATTCAGTGAGGAACTGGACAACCAGAATGCTGCAGCAGGCCAGAACCAGACCCAGTTCATCTCCATCACACAGATTTCGAGACACAAAGTCCACCTGCATCTCTCAGAAGCTGTCACCTAAACACTGGGAGAAGCTGAAACAGTAACTAGTACTGCCACTGCTTGGGGAACAGCTCCCTTGAGGTACAGGGGAAGGCTTCGTGCTCCAGACTTACTCACTTAACATCCTTCCCTGGCAATATTTTGGCTTGCATTTCTAGGGGCACAGAGAGCTGGTAAAGAATCAGAAGCTTGATCAGAACCAGAAGCCTCTGGGACTTGACTCAGAGGTAGCTGGAGAGGGGTTATTTAGATCTACCTCTCCAGATTAAAAGCTGGTGTGCCTGCTCTGCAGGAGAAGAAAAGGAGAGGGATTTACTTTCAGAAGTGAACAAGTCCTGTGACTGAGGACTGCAAACACACAGATGGCAAAGAGTCCTGGTAGCAATAAGAGGAAGGCATGTGCACTGCACAAGCAAGTGCAGGTGACAGCTGGCTGCAGGACTGGAGGATTGCCACAGTCCTCTGCTTCAACAGCTCCCCTGCCCGCTCACAAGAAGTTCTTTCCTCTACAGAAATTAAATACAGGGGCCAAACTACACAGCACACTCTGCTAGACCCAAAGGCAGGAATCAACTGGCCTAAGACAGAGCACAGCTACAAAACTTCCACAACCAGCCAAAGCTGTTTAGGTTCAGGACACTGGGCTCAGCTACCAGCTCTGCCACAGATCCTTCTGCACAAATTTGGACAAAGATGAACTACTGACAAAACGTGAAGAGTGCCTCCCTGCCTCCCACATGAATAAGGGAGCTCAGTCAGACCTTTGGATAACATACACCAAGAATCAGGTAAATTCTCAAGTGAACAAGTGCCACTGGACTACAGCAGTCTCAAAGTCAAGAATCCAGACTCTGACATTAAATCAGCATTTTTAATTTTTTTTCTAAAATGTGCTTTTTTCATGAATTGCTGTTCCAATGCTTCCCCCTTAAAAAAAAACAAACCCACACCTTGACAAACTAGGTGCAAATCACCTGAACTTAGTCTGTAACAAATAAAAAAAACCCACAAAACAAAGACTGAAATGCTTTAGAATCACAACAATGTACAAAAAAAAGGAAAGAAAATACAACCTGAAAGTGTTCAAAATTCAGAAAAACTAGTCAAGTCCATTGCTTCAGCAAGGGGATGCTGCTGCGACCCCTGCCAGTGGGTCCTGGGCCACCAGCCTGCCTTGATGCCAAACAGGCTCCTCTCCCGTGCAGACCTCTGTCGCCAGCATCCAGGGAAGAGCAAATGCATTACCCTCCGAAGGTATCAATGGGGGAAACAACTCACAAGCAGCTCTGGGAGGTCACATCACATTCAGGAGGAACAGTTTCTAGCATGCCCCTGACCACCTGCAAGAAGGAAGGCGTGAAAGAGCAGCCTGCTTCCTCCTTATTGTACTGATGCCTCACAGATGCAGAACAGTGCTTTAAATCCGTGCAAGATTAAAGGGCTTAGTAAGGGCAGTAAACAGACAGTTAAGTAAACAGCCCAGCACTGGATCTCATCTTCACAGAGCGAGGTAGTGTGAATTTCACCCCAGTTTAAAATAGACAGGGGTAGCAGAAAGGCTGAAGACTTCCATGTAAAGCAGTTCCTGGCCTAGAAACCTTCCTGCGCTCCCTTTGGGAATGAAAAGATCTGTGTTGATGGCTTCCTCACTCCCAGCCCAGCTTTGTTAGCCACACTTCAACCCTGGGATTCAGACACTTGCTATAGAAGCTCTCCCAAGATCTGATTTAGTACAGCAGCTTCCTCAAGGATAAGCAGCAATAAAACTAGCTGGGAGGGAGCAAAACTGTCCACAGATGTTTTGGTTTTTTCCTGCCCCTTTTGGTTAGTCCCTTTCTTTAAAAGTCCCCCTTTAGAAGACCAGAACAGGGACACCCTGAAAATTCATAGGGGTTGCACAGTGTAACTTAGCCAGGTGCTGCTAACTGGGAGCTGTATTCAAACAGGGCATTTATCTGCCAGCCTGGAAAGGACTGGCCCAGAACCCACTGAAAAAGGAGTTGCAGGCCCTTTTTGCTCCTCCTGTTGGCATTCCTAACTGAATGACAATTTAGATGGTATGTTCTAGTGGCGGCTGGAGACCAGCCCTTTGACTTTGGACATCTTCTTTGTGGGCTGCCTTTGTTCTGTGTGTGGAGGGCACTCTCGCTCTACCAGCTGCTGTTCCATCTCCTGTGCCGACGACGAGGCCGTAGCTCTTAATGTTTTCTTTATGTTTGTGACCTGGCCAAGAAGAGACAGTGAATCAGCACCTTCTTCTTTCTCCCCTCACAGCAGAAACTCTGTTCATAAACATATTGAAAATCCCCTGGAGTACAGAGTGGAGATTACAAAAGAGACTCTCCCAGCAGTAATGTGCTCTGCATTTGACTTTATTAATGTTTCATTCTCAATTACAGCCAGAGCTGTTAATATTTCCAGTCTGGGTCAAATACAGAATAACTGGGGATTCCTTTTTTTTTTTCCCTAAGAGACAATGGCACAATATTGTACCACCTTTCTTTCTGGCTGGAGGGACCTACTACTGCCTTCGTGCAGAAGGCAGCCATTCTACCTTTCTGTTGGCCAGAAGTAGGAAAGTCAAAGAAGACTGTGAAAGAAAAATTTGCTCTAAGGACAACACTTGAAAAGGGAAAATGCCATTTGACCTGCCTGGCTGGCTGAGCCACAGGTATTTGCTAGAAGCAGGAACAGGAACTGGTTTCATGGGAAGAGCAGTAATGTTTCTGCTACTCTGGCTGAAAAGGAGAGATACATCACCAGGCACCATCCCCTGTCCCCTGGAACTCTGTAGGGCTCACTACAAACACACTGAATAAACCTTTAAAAAAAAAACCCCAAGGTTTGGGAGTCAGGTGCACCAACACCAGGTCAAAGGCATCTGGCAAACCAAACATGCTACAGATGCCAATCGAGCTGCCAAGCACATGCAAACATAAACCTGCAGGGATGCAGCACTTTGCAAGAAATAATCCCTGATCCAGTGCCTCGGGAGGCCCGTTCCCACCTTCCCAGGGGCTTTAGGCGGGTTTGGTGGCACGGGCTGGGCCGGACCGCGGGCTCGTGCTGCCACCTACGGGCGGGAGCGCGCAGGGCGCGGCCGGGCCGCCCCGACCCCCGGGGGAGCTGCCGGGGGCACTTCTTGCAAAAGCAACCAGCCTTGAGAGGTTCTCGTTAATCACACTTTCAGGTGCAAAACAAAGAGAACTGTTTTTTTTCCTGCCTGCCTGCCTCGTAGGGAAGTAACAGAATTGTATCAAAGCTCTGTGCTGAAAGCACAGTTTCCCACACAAATCAATATAAGGCAGCAGTTAGTGCAGTCACCTACCCTGAATTTATAAAAATGGATCAAGAAGGACGCAATCTGCTCATAGTGGGTAAATGTGATGTCTGTGGTCTTACTACCACTCAGAAACAGCCGTGTTTTCTTCCTACCCCACACCTTATTTGCATGATTGCCAGCCTGCTTCAGAGAGCCATGACCATCAACCAGGTGTTACCAGATCATTTTCTTCAGCAAACACTGATCAAACAGCATAGAGCAGCCTGAAATTACTCTGTACCCACCTCCATCTCTACCTGCTGCTGAGTTCTGTGATGGTTCTCTTTGTACTGGTTGGCTCTAAGTACTTGCTGCTCAATTCCTAAAAGAACCGCCTCACAACCATCACACCTGCAAGATACAAACGATGTCAAACAGTGTCTAAGACTTCTCTCTTGAGCAGCTCAGTCAGGCACTGCAAAGTCACACTCATCAAAAAGTTTAAGAGATTATTAAATTTATACCTCCTGCTAAGAGTTGCAAAAAGCTGGCAAGAAAAGCTTTGCTGCATGCTTGATGCGTTTCACAGCATTCTCTAGAGAGCCTGTGTTATTCTTACCACCAAAGAGTAAGGGCAGGTTCAATGTATGTTCACCCTTCCTTTTCAGTCAGAATTACAGCTTAAACAGGGATGCAACTCATTATTTAAAAGTAAGAAAAATTTTAAAATTAAAGAAAAAAATAATACTGAAATAAGTGTTCAAATGATGAGAACTCAGGACTGGAGAAGACAAAAAGAGAACTGGCAGTGGGTTCGCTGTTACCTTTCAAACAGGGCTGTAAGGTCCTGGAAGCTGCCAGAGCCCTCCTGCCATGATGGGACTGAGGGAGTTGAAGTCGAGAAGCAAAAAACCTGTCCCCACCTCAGGACAATGTATTTGCCCAGCAAATACTTTTAATTACTTTCATGCACTCATTACCATAGCAACTAGGAAGCAATTCCCAGTCAGCTCAGGACCTGCCACAGGCTCCACAGTCTACAGGGGAATTTCTCTGGGTGGGAAAGGAGTCCTACAAAAAGATGAGAAGCAGCTCCTGGTAAAGGTACAAAATAATACCACAGTCCCACTATGATTGCAGGCAGCAGTGATTCTCTAGAATTTGCCCACATAGTTCTCATCACAGTGAAAAAGGCTGAGAAGTAACAGTTCTGTTTTCATTATCAAGTGGAACAGCAGGAAGGGGAGTAGCTCCCACCACAGGACCTCAAGTCCAGTTTGGCACCTCTCTCTACAAAAGTCTCTTTTCCTCGCTGGGGTCCTGCCAAGTAAAAGCAACAGTGTGAGCAGAAGCTCACAATGTGGCAGTTTGGCTTGATACATAAACACAAATTGAATCCCAGATGGGATCTTGGAAAACTTGCCCAAGAGACTCCTCCTGCACATGCAGATTTATAGCACAGGACTCCTGATTAATGGAACATGATGAAATTGAGCCAGCACTTGAAACTCTGAGGACAAGCTAAAAACAGGACAAGCTATGTACAAGGAACAAGAAAGGTAGAGAGACTGCCTCACCATTCCTGGAGTGTTTTGACAATGTTACTGATGTCCTTCTTCTGAATGTCTCTACCAATACAAAAATCCACCTCTAACACCTGGTTTCGTTGATCCAACTTCCCCTGGATAATATCTGTATAAACCGCTTCAATAATCAGATCTTCCAGCTCCCTCAGATTCCTCATATCCAGGTCCTTCAGCAACACAGAATAGGGAATGCACTAAAAACAGCAAGACCAAGAATAAGTTAACAGTCCTAGAGCCAAAAGTGAACAGCTAAGTCTCAGAAGGTCAAGACACAAACATTTATTGTATCCTACACTTTAACCTGCACGTGCAGCAGTGACGGATCGTGGCAGATCAAACACCTGCCAGGCCATGAAATATTCTGTCACAACTTCAGTAATTCCTGAAGCTTTGGCATTAGCACATCACAGAAAAAAAAGGTAATGGGATTGTAGAAGAAATTAAGAGTGCTGTTTAGCCTTCTCTAGAACAGAAAGTGTTTATAAGTAGGATTCTCAGTTTCCAACAGTGAATGAAGCCATACAAAGTTTCCCAGGTCTTCCTGACCAATTTGCACATCAGTTCAGACACCTTTACACCTCATCCATGGAATTCCACTAGGCTAATGTCCCAGATGCACCAGGAGAGAACACTGTACACTGCAGGTACTTTCCTAGGACAGCATTTTTTTGTGAGTACTTATGCAGTCTGAAACTTCAGTGCTATGGAATGGATGCTATTTTCTAAAACTAAACCAAGAGACAAGTGCTGTCACACTCCAGGCACGTTACCTTCATTCGGGAGGCCAGGCTTACGATCGTCAAGTGCTTCAGCTTGTTTGTCTGAGTCACTGTTAATTCAGGCAGGTTGTCTTTGTTTGCTGTTAATGTCAAAAAGACAAGATTCAGGACTTGTTAAAAACAACCTGACAGTTCCATGCTTCTCTGCTTCTTTAGTAATTCTGGTTCTGGAATTAGAATTCACAAGTGGTGCCTTGCCAAAATTGTTGGTTAATGTTTTGTTTCTAATAAGTAATTTTTATTTCATTAACAAGCTGACAGAATAAAATCTTCCTCCTTGACTAATCTGTTTGCAAATACATCTGGTTTTATTTCTCTGAAGAGCTGCAGAATTTAGAGTTGAAAGTTTAAAGTACCAGGCTGAGGAAGAGAGGAAAAATTATTGATCTAGATGGCCACACTTGTCACTGTATTATATCCATGTGCCTCATGAATATTTAAAAACAGAAAGGAAACTGGCAGCTCTCCAAAGCAAAAAAAACTCTTTAAAATATCTACTTTAATGGAAATTAATGTTTCAGGGCCACTCAAGTTCTCCCATCCATCCCACCTCATCCAACGCTCTACATTTTGACTACTTTCACCCATTTCTCTTTGTTCACTAGAAAAGGAAGAACGATCTGTGCTGTCACATGCCGGGACACAAGAGCCATGAAGAGCAAACACATCCTCTAATCAGTCACAGAATTCATGAGGCTCGTGTTGCTCCACAGCCACTGGAATTTCCAGTCCTCACACTTTACAGATGCCACTACTCCTTACAGGAACTAGATAGCTCATCCACCACAGTGATAGCCAGCACTATGACAGAATTCTTTGTCACACTCTGTAATGGTCTGGATGAGGCTGCTACCCACAAATGAAGCATTAAATTGTAGTAGAATGGAAGCATAAGCACCAGAGATAAAAGCAAATTTCGACAGATACAAAGATGATTCATACATAGTCCTTCTGAAGCTGTGTAAAAGTCATTATTTTGACTTCTATTCTAGCTAAGAAATTCTTCATTTTGTTTCAGCAGTGTTGTCATGGAATAAAAGGTTGTCTCATAAACCATATAGGTTTTTATAAATAATGCAGAACAATTTTGTCTAAGTTTTCTGCAGTTTCCATAACCAGTGTCATCTAAATTTCCAAACAGATGTCTGAAATTGCCCTCTGTGGAGGTAAGTGGTCTGTGAACATCAACGAATTCTGCTACAGAACAATTCCATCCAGCACTGCTGTCCCATCCAAACCAGTAACCATGATTTCTAGCTCTTCCTGTAATTTTAGCAATTATAAAGCACATATGACCCAGAGAACCCCTATGGAGAACTCTTCTCCCAAGCAATTTCTGTTCTTGGACATTTTCCCCCAGCCATACTCCACCAGGCACCACAGAAAGCAAGGAACTGCCTCTGACAATTCCAGAGGGCAGCCCAGCCCTGCCCTCTGCAATCAGGCAGCAGTCTCTTACCTACATAGTCTCGGTACGTTCCGTACGCAAACAGGTTCAGCAGCTGGAAATAAGCAGCATTGGACCCTTCAGCCAGCTGGGTGGGGAGAAAAGAAATGTCACATTAAACAGTATCAGTCAACACAACCCTGATAATCAACTTCTTCAGAGAACGGTTTCAGCCTGCGTAGGACAAGAAGTACCCAGACAAGCAATTACATCTCAATCTGAAAGAGCAGGACCCTTTCTAAGGCCTCACGAGCAGCAGCAAATTTCGGCAGTTTTGGAGTCAAGGTGATCCAGCCATTTCTATGAACATAACTACAGTTTGGGCTGTCAGCTGCTTTGTGCAGCACCTCAGGGAGTAAAAGAAAGAGGAAAATCTTGACTTCAGCTGATAACCTACAGGGCCACCTCTTCTCCTCTGGTGATAAGCAAGCAGGCAATGGTGATGGCTGGTTAAGCATCCTGGCTATGACTGTGAAAGCTAAGGCAGCTCACCTGCAGAGCCATCACAGCTTCAAAGCAAAGCAAGCTCGAACACTGTGAGTTAAGTGCATTTGAGCACTCAAATCTAACAGCACTCCTTGCCTGCAAACACTTCACTGGAGTAACAGCAGCACCAAGCAGTGATTTTTATTGATTGGGTTTTTTTAATACAATTTGCTGCACACAAATCCAAGAGAAAAAAAAAAAATCCTTGTGATTTGACACTGAATAACCAGAGGCCCTTCTGGGCATATTTAGGAGCCTGTCTGGAAAGCTAAACTTGCTGCACACTGTATTATTCCAGCTGCAGAGATACTAAGCTTAGATTTCCTCCTTGAAGTAGAGGCAGGGGCTGGCAAGGCATTCTCAGCAAAAGCTCTGGAACTCACTTTCCATCTTGGTTTGAAATGGTTTGGATTTGGTTACCACCCAGGCCTGATACACCAGACATCTGTTCACAGAGACTTTTGGAGAGCATTGAAGTTCTGCTTTCCAGGACAGCAAAGGAATAGAAAGGGGCTTTTTTTGTTGCTGGCTGGTTAAGTGCCTTCCTAAAACTATTACTGTGGGGCTGCCAGGTTTTTGCTGTGTTAGCAATTGCATTAACGTAGCAAAGTTTTATATAGGTATTTTTTAACACCTAACATATACAAGGCAAAAGCAATGTCAGTCTCTCACACACAAACATCTCAGAACAAAGATAAGTCGCATCAGGCCCTTCCTGACACAGAAATTTCATGCACAGGCTGTGTGTGGAAATTTCCGGGGATCCCTCATATTGGAGGAGCGCAGAAAAGGGCATCAGGATGGAAACTCATCTCTTACCTCCTGCACGTTTGTTAACTCCAACAGCTCTCCAAAGACATAAACTCCAGGAGCCTCCAGCACTTGATTTATAAGAGCAGTCAGAGCTGAGCCACTTGTACCTTTGGCCAGTAAAATAAACTGCTCTAGAAGATTGCAGGACGGTTTCTGTTCTCCTGCCATTCTAGGTTTTCAAT
Organism: Pachyramphus minor; assembly: GCA_013397135.1. Lineage (NCBI taxonomy): Eukaryota > Metazoa > Chordata > Aves > Passeriformes > Tyrannidae > Pachyramphus > Pachyramphus minor. The sequence continues at coordinate 232,686 of VYXB01007933.1, forward strand.
CTGTCAATAAAAGAACATAATATTAATACATCCTTCCTCCTCCGCTGAGTCCTGCCTGGCAGGAGGTGCTGAGCTTGTTTCAGTGTCAGCAGAGCCAGGCTCCTCTCCAGCACCCAGGGGAAGGCCACAAACCCAGCAGGTTCAACTGCTGATTTATGTGGGGAGCAAAAATGATTCACACAGTATCTGAGAAAAATTTCTGTCTGCTCAGTCCCCTAAAAGGATCTTCTCTTATCAGTAGGAAAGGAGTTTAGATTTCAGGCTGTTTTCAGACTTTTCCTTACATTGATGCTGCCAAACAATGCCAACTGTGAAGATGCTTATTGATACATCTGTTAGAGGTCAGCTGAGGCTTCCTCCCTCACACACCCCAAAAACAGCTACTAACCTAATTGCCTGTGAAGGACTGAGCCACACTGTGTGCCCACAGACTACACCTTTTCCTTTGACACCGGCTAAGATACAGCGTGTGCACATAATTTCTACTGCCTTCTGAGCCCAAAAGGCAAAGAGAACTGCCCTGTAAAGCAGCTCATGAGTCTGCACTGCACAGTTTACATGTTTTGGGTTAACTGGAAAGCTCAAGTGATACAAATACCCTTTCTACAAAGGCTCTATTTAAGACCCCGTAAAGAGAGGTCTTTGTCTTCCTCTGCTGCCTGACATTTCTGGTGTGCATGTTGTCTCCCAGCACCAACATGTTGTTTTTAAAACCTAAACCACTATTTATTAACAAGTTCCACAAAATGAGTTGTTTGTTTACAAACAATGGAGACAAAACCTCCCAAGAATGTTACTCAGACAAAGAACTTGGCAGATGGGGGGGGGGGGGATTGGGNGGGGGGGAATTGTGTTATATTTGTATGGGATAAGTATCAAGTAGAGGATGTAACCTTTACTCTGGTGAAGAAAACCAAACAAACAGCTGAGAACTAAACACCAGAGATTGTGTCTGGTTCTGTGTGACCACCAGGCCCACATCCTCCCCCATGGGGGGAGCACAATTACAGAGGGGTTTCACTGTTTCACCAGGCCTACCCAAATTAAGGCTTGTGAAGGCACCACAGCTTCCTGTACAAGTCAACTTCTAAAAATACACTTCACCCTGCTCTTTTACACCTCAACGATCTCAACCTGAGCAGGCCACCTTTCACACTCTGCACACAGAGATGTCTCAGCTCGCAGTGTAAATCCTGTTTTCATCAGAGGCACAAGTGCAGCACAAGAACAGCACCTCAGTTCTGACTGAGAAATCCCTGCAATACAGCAATGCTCAGTGCTTCACACACCACTTCTGCCCTCCCCACTCACGGAGAAGGAACAGACACAGAGGACAATTTCCTCAGGGGAGCACATGGTCTGAGCGAGCTGAGAATGAGATTCAGATTCCCCGGTTCTATTGTTCCTCCCTCACAGGTAACCAAACCACACGCTGGAGTGTGAGGTTGCAAAGGACTGGCTGGCTGCATCCATGCCCTGATAGGGAAGGAATGCCAGCTCTTTGCCCCTTTCCAACTACATGTTCAGACAACAGCGGTGTTATTGCAACCTGTCCGCACACCCGGGAATACCTCGCTGCTTCCACAACCATCTTACCCTGGTGAGAAGTGACTGTAATACACAAAACACTCCAACGGAGCTTGGCCAAAGGCTACGACAACCCGTGCACGGGGACAAACCGGGCTTCTCTCCGGGTCAGGCCCCTCTGAGAGGGTTTCAGGGCGGGAAGCGGCCCACAGACTCCGCACAGGGAGGCGGGGGTTTCCCGGCCCTGCCGGCCCTCCCCAGAGCCCCGGCAGAGCCCCGGGCCCCACCGAGCGCGCCGAGCTCTTCCGCAGGGGGTAATTTACCGGGGGGTCCCTCACGGTCACGGCCACCCCGGTCCCCGGCGTTACCTGTCGGCTCCCGGCCTGCCGCCCAGCCGCTCCCGGCTCCGAGCCCGCCGCGCCTCAGGCCGCCATGATGGCGGCGCCGGCGTCCGCGCGCGGCCCCTTCCCCCCCGGAACGCGCGGGATGCGCCGAACGTTCCGCCCCATCCCGGGCGGCCGCGGGGACGGGGAAGCGCGTCCCGGCAACCCTCAGATACCGGGATGGGCACGGCGGGATGGGTGTGCTGGCGGCCGTAGAGCCACGGTCCGGCGGCTCTTGGAGCAAACTTCACCGAGCAGCTGTTTCAGCACAAGCGAGGGAAATTCCCGCCTCTCTTTTGGGGGGTACGAGGTGTGGTGGCGGCATCGCGGGGGGTTGCAGCCCAAAAATAGCCTGTGCGAAGGGTCACCGTGGTCAGGCCACTTCGTCATTGGAGGTGGGGCCGTTATTGGATGGAATGGTTGCACGGGGCAAGGGAACAGGCTCCCCAGGGAAGTGGTCACAACCCCAAGCCTGGCAGAGCTCAAGGAGCGGTTGGACAATGCTCTCAGGCACAGGGTGGGGTTCTTGGGGCTGTGCAAGGAGAGGATTTGGACTCGGTGATCCTTAGGGGTCCCTTCTAATTCTGGTTATTCTGTGAGTCCGTGATTCTATGGGGAGGTTAATGGGCATGCAATGGGATTCTTGGGGTTGTCCTGTGCAGGGCCAGCAGCTGGGCTTGAGGATGTGAGTCCCTTCCCACTCAGGATATTCTGTGATTCTACCAGCCAAGCCTCTCAGGCCAATCCTCCTGGGAAATTACAAGAAATAGGCTGAAAGATGACATGGTGCTGGAAGTGATTTTAAAGTCCTTAGAAAAGTGGTCCATACAAATGACAAGTCAAAGGGCAGAGCTCTGGCTGTGATGGGAGGGAGCTGGAAGTGTTCAGATCCTCTCCAGGACACAGAGCAGAAGCCAAAAGACTCTTGAGAGGGTATAAGAGCAAGGGTGGAAAGGAGAGAACTGGGGGTTGTTCTGTCATGGAGGCCTGTAGGCTCATCCACGCCATGCTATGAATAAAGTGTGCCTCTGCTAAAAATCCTTCAGCCAAGAGCAAAGTGCTTCTGACTTTCAGTCAGCCAGTCCCTGAAGATCAAATCATGGACCAGCACAGTAGGAGGGGGGAGCTTTCAAGGAATGAACATCACAAATTATTAGGGAAACTGATGGGGCTTATCCTGTGCCTCAGAGCCACCCACAGCAGGTCCCCAGGGTCCCATCATCCGGAGAAGGGATGTCAGACAAGCACAGAGATGCAGGTGTTGGAATGCTGTTGTGACACTCTGGGCTTCAAAGCAAATTGGATGTAAAAAAACCAGGCCCTGCACAGCAAGGGAACTCAGCCAGGGCTATAACAAGACATTCAGTAATTTACTTAAGCCACACTTAGCTCCCATCTGCATAGGGAGGGAGAATTACCTCTTTAATCTCATCCTAACCAGGCCCTTCCCCACGGTTTGTGTTGGCCCAGACGTGCTGGAACGGGGGCCTTGGACAAGCAGTGCGTGGCCTCCTTTGTCTCAAGTTTTGTTAAAGCTCAGATCCCAGGCTGAAATAGAAATGGAAATATATGATTGTGAGCTATTTTCCATTGGTTTTGCAACCTCTTGCTAGAGCTTGTGGGTAAAAATCAGCTGTAAGCCCCATGTAGGTCAGCCAGAAGGGCTGGTCCTGCGCAGGGAGATGTTAATCCATTTTATCTTTTAATGTTGGCATTATCTCTTGACTCACCCCATCTCTTCCCCTTGTGATTTTGCAGCCCAGGTCTCTTTTAGGCAGCAGATAATTCAACTAATTTCCCTGCACTGCCTGAGCAAAGAAACCATAAATCCAGAGTAACATCCCCAAGCAGTGGGTTTGTGGACCCCCAGACTTTGGGAACACTTGGCCTCACCAAAGAGGCCAAGAGGGAAAGTACTTTCGTGTTTCTTTAATTTTTCCTTATCTTTCATAAATGAGGTGGTTTAAATCAAAAACTCTTGTGAAAAGAGGTACATGAGGACAACACATAGGATCTTAACAATAACTCACATTATATTCAGAATTTGTGCACTAGCCTAAATTAAGCCACCAGGATTAGGACCTGGTTCGTAAAGTATCTGCAATAATTTTTACATGGTGTTGGCACCATGGCACTGTTGGAGCAGGAGCAGGTGCACCTGCACATGACTGAATGGCCAGTAGCCTTAGGGGAAAGCTCAGCTGCATAAATGCTGACATCGTCCCAGGTGCAGTTTATTCTTCATCTCTGTGTGCTTCCCCCACTCTTCATCCATTCATCCTCACTCCTTCCAGCCTCATGACCCCTGCAGCTGCCAGCACACACCTCCAGAGCCTGGAGTGATAGGAGCTGTGAAACTCTCTGCATTTCCCAGGATCCAAACATTCAGCTGCTTGCTGGACTCTCACCTCACACCTTGGCAAGGCAAGGTGGTTGCATGTGTGTGGTTGTACAACCTCTTCCATCAAGTGTGGGGTGAGATGAAGCCCCAGTTTATTAAACTATCCCCCAGTTACGCTGCTCTGCAGAAACACCAGCTTGTGTACCTGCACCCCAAGAGAGCAGCTGCTGGGGAAGCAGAAATCAGGCTGAAGGTGCCTTCTCAGCTGCAAGGGCAGCTCAGAAACTGCCACACCTGCCAAGGTGTGAAAGCAAAGGGGAAGTTTTCAGTTCAAAGTGGCACCAAGAGATAGTGAGACTTGCAGCAACCTTCTTGCAAATAGATTGTTAAGACAGAGAGATTTGTTTGTATTAATGCAGCCCAAGGATTTGCAAGAACCCCGGGTTTCTGTCACTCTGAGTTGTGCTGTCACATGTTCCACTGCTGCTCCTGTCTGCAGTAGTCACAAGAGCTTCACACTTCAGCCATGAACTCTTTAGTGATTTTTGGAAGTTCAAAAATGAGAGGCCTGTGCTTCCCTACAGAGCAAGGTGAATTTGGGAATTCTGAGATTTGGCCAGAAAACACAAAGGTTCCAACACAAAATTCCAGGAACATTCCAACCCCTGTGGTACAGAACCCCTTCAACACTGCAAGAGTTCCTCACCTCAAGATCCATTTGGCCTCTGGCTCCTTCAACTCTGAGGAGCCTGAACAGAGGCAGGATTGAGTTCCTTATGTCTTACGTAAACCAGGATGTTGTACTTCCACCTGGCAGGCTCTTCCTCCCCACGCAGCCATTTGTTTCTGCCTGCAGGTCTGCTTTTTTCTCGCTTGTCATTTATCTTCATCAGTCTTTTCTCCTCGGTGCCCTTTAGTCCCTTCTCCTTAGACAGCACGCAATTCCACAGCTTAGGTAAAATCCAGGAAAGACTCTTTAATACAAGATAGATACATATTAGCATAGTGCACCCCTGGCTCTCAGCCCAGACTCAAAATGATCCCTTCATACACTTTCAACCGGTGGTGTGGAACTGAGCATGAATCACACGCATCATGGAAATAAATGCTGCCTATTTTTATTAAGGTCTCTTATTGGTGATACTGGCAGTGGCCTTGTCCTTGTGCATTAAACACAGCTTTTATTAATGTACACATTCTGCACTTTTGTACAGTGGCTGATTTGGAGACAAGTCAAGGCACGAGTGAGTATATTGATGGCACCCGGATTGTTCACTGGTCCTGTTTTGAGCCTGGATTACAACTGCTGCCTTCATCATGACTTAATGCTTTGAATCAGTTGCACTCAGATGTTAACAGAAGGGTTAATTTGTTCACATTAAAGAGTAGCCTGTCTCCTGGGATGTGCTAAAAAACCTGTGACCTTCCTCTACAAATGACTGTGCTACAAAAACATAAAGGCCATCAAGATGATTAGCAGGCTGGGGCACCTCTCCTATAAGGAAAGGCTGAGAGAATTTGGATTGTTCAGCCTGGAGAAGAGAAAGCTCCAGGATGACCTTCCTGAGGCCTTTCAGTACCTGAAGGGGTCCTACAAGAAAGCTGGAGAGGAACTTTTTGCAAAGACATATATAAACAGGACAAGATGAATGGCTTCAAATTGACGGAGCAGGTTTAGGTTAGATATAAAGAAGACATTCTTTACTATGAGGGTAGTAAGGCAGTGGCACAGGTTGCCCAGAGAAGCTGTGGATGCCCCATCCCTGGAAGTGTTCAAGGCCAGGCTGGATGAGGTTCTGAGCAACCTGTTCTAATGGAAGATGCCTCTGCCCATGGCAGAGAGGTGGAACCGGATGGTATTTTAGCCCCTTCCAACCCTTACCATTCTGTGATTCAAATTTCTGCAGCACCAAGAAGGCTGCCTTTGTTCCAGGGGAAGCACGCTATTTATTTTAAACTTTCTCTACAACACTGCTCCTATTAGCTTCGGCCTCGGGACACGCAGATTCAGAGAACAGTTAGGGCTGGGAAGACCCTCTGGAGATCACTCAGTCAAGGCACGGTCCCCTGGAGCAGGTGACACGAGAACTCGTCCAGGGGGGTTTGAATGTCTCCACCAGAAGCTGCTCTGGGTCTGAACGCGGAGGTCCCCGGCACCACCCGGACTCACGGCTGGAGCTCCGCCGAACAGCCCCAGGGACCCGCCATCCCTGAGCACAAGCGCCAGCCCAGCTCCAGCGGCTCGGGGACGTTCGGCCGCCGCCGCGCGGGCAGTAACCAGGCCCGCGGTGGCTTCCCGCCCCACCGAGGTCTCCAGGGCACCGGCCGAATCCCCGCTGCCCAGCACGGCCCGTCCTGAGGTAGCTCCACCACGGCACCCTCAGGCCCCGCCGAAACGTCCCGGCCACCGCTGCGCATCCACCCCTGAATGCGAGAGGGCGCTGCCTGATTGGCCGGCCGCGCTGTCACTCCAGCGCCAGAAGGCGGGGCGGAGAGCTGACGGCAGCGCGTGATTGGCCATGGCGGCGGCGGGCGGACGCTGGGGTTGGCTGCGCCGGGTAGTGGCGGGTGCGCGGGAGGGAGGGGCGGGGGGTCCTGAGGCGCCGCTGTCACCGCCGCGCTCCCGCCAGGCCCGGCCCAGCCCCGTCCGCCCGCCCGCNGCGCGGCAGGCCCATGGCGGCCACGGACGAGCGGGCCAAGGAGATCCTCCGCGGCTTCAAGCTGTATCCTCCGCGCAGGGGGCCGCGAGGCGGGGCGGGGGGTGCCGGGGAATCGTCGCCCCGCTGTGGCGAAGGCCCCGGGGCGGGAGGGGGGTTGCCATGGAAACGCAGTGGTTCTCAATGGCGTCCGTCCTCCGGCGGCGGTGGGGGTGTTGGGGAGTTCCGCAGGGCTGGGACTGGCCCTGGGCCGGCTGGGGAGTGGGGACAGGGAAGGAGCCTCCGGGGGCTGGGCCGGGGTCCCGTCCCTGCCCCGGGGAGGCGGCGGGGTTGGGGGGTCTCCGCGGCAAAGTCCTCACCGCGGTTGCAGCGGCGGGCACCGCCCCCCGGCCCTCACCACGGGCTGACAGGGGCTGGGCCGGAGGCGGCGGCCCCGGGCAGCGGGAGACCCCCGCCCGCAGCCAGGACAGCTTTACAGAGGGCAGGTGGAGTAGCTCTGCGCCAGGAGGATCTGATCCCTTCCCTCTTAAGCGCCTCTGTCTGGAAAGGAAATACCTGGTCGTCAGGTCCAGGAGCAACTAAACATCTTGTTCCTTGTCATACGTGAGGTACTGCCACATGTGTTGGTCGTGCAGTGTCTTTTATTGCTAACGCTGACGTATTCTAGGTGTTAATGCCTTTCTCTGCAGCCTGCTTTGAAACTTTTCATGCTGTGGCTTTCAAAAAGCATTCTCATTTCATGTCTGTGTTATCTGAATATGAATTTAATGCTGATGAAGTGAGAGAGATCTGAACTTGGAAGAGGAGCGAGAGCTGTGTGCACCCTTCCAACCCAGGATCTCAGAGAAGTGGAGAAAGGCTCAACCTAAAGGCCTATTTCAAACTAAGGGTGGAAGATTATTTTATATGTGGTGTATTTTACTCTAGTAAGTTCTTCTAAGCTTAGAAGGCAAAGGCAAGCTTGCTAGCTTGACCTTTAGACACAAGAAAATTGTTGTGAGTTGGTTGGTTTGCATTTTCTTTTTTACAGTGAAAAGGACAGAAGTGGAGGGAACATCCTCTTGATCTAAACCTATTATTTCTAAACAGGGTGGTGGTTTTTTTTGTTCAGCGAGATGTTAATAATCTCTGTGCCAGCTGTAGCAGGATCTGATTTTCTAGGTTGGATTTAGGCAGATAGCTGTTATCAAACTATAAGCAGATGCTTTTCTTAACTTTTTATAGAATCACTGCAGTCTCCCCCAGCTGTTACTGCTGCATCTGGCTCCTTTGCTTCTGCGCTGGCACTATTGGCAGCTCTTTGTATTTATGAAGATGTAGTATTTTAGCTGTCAAAACATAAATTAAAAACCTTTTGTGCTGGCAATTAGGAGAAGAATAAGCTTCTAACAAGACCAGACTAAGCTGTCGGTTGAAGTGAGGAGTGCCTGGAAAGTTAAGCCTAGGGAACAAACTTTCAAGTGCTTTTTGCATGTGTTTGTACATAGTCTTTGGTGGATAGCAGAATTTACATCAAGGCCTTTGTCCAACTTTGGATTAAATAACCCTTTTGTTGTTTGTTGGCTTAAGGAGAAAATGCATTTTGGTCTTTGAGAGGAAGGACTTTAGACAACAAACTTCTATGATCTTAGGCAGTAGCATGGACAAGAAGCTTATTAGAAATACTCTGTAGTCTCTGTTGAATTGTCTCAAGTTTAGTCTTCCTTTGCTTGTCCTTGCAAAAAAAAATTAATTTTAATTCTGGCAGGACAGTTTTAGGCACAACCTTGATGTGCTTCTCTAAAAACATGCTAGAGTACTTTGATAGTTGCCACAGGGCCATGTAGTACAAAGTCTTACAAACAGAAAAGTTTGGAGAAGCATTTCATAACTGGAACTTTTAGCAAGTTGAAACAGTTGAAAAACATGTATGTACGCCTTTGGAAGAGTGGCTGAACAGACATTCCTCATTTATGAGGAAGCCTTGAGACACCATCCCCACAGGAAACAGCTCATGCCCAGCTGTGGCTCACTGTAAGGCAGACAAGCAGCTCAGACTTCCCCTTCCTTGTCGGAGAGCAGGCCTGTCTGTGTTCCAGGGACCATGGCATTTTAGAGGTGCTTTATCTTCCACCCACCCTACTTCTGTGTGCACTCATTTAATTAATAGAAAGGAAGAGAGAAATGTGTTCTGAAATATTGTTAAGTTTATACTCTGAGTACTTGAAAACTTTCCTCCGCTCCCAGCAGGGAGGGAGGTCAACTCTACCAACTTAAGCACAGCCTGCAAACTTGGCACTTCCAACTGAACTTGCTTTTAGCACAAGAAATGAGCACAGCATTACCCCAGGGGCTGTGTGCATTGGATTCCTTGTGTGGCAAGATCAGTTGCTAGGGCAGGAAGCATCATTGAGGAAGCAGGCTTCCAAAATACTTGCTAACTTTAACACGGGAACAGGCACTCTAGCTGGAAGCCCAGTTCACATTGAGTAATCAGAGTTTCCTCAAACAACTCTGTTTACTTGTGGTTCCTGAGAAGAGGTTAATTACAAGCTTTCCAAGTGATTGAGACATGCTGCTGTGGAAATTAAATCATACCCCAAATCCACCCTCTAATTTCAATGCAAAGATAGGTTTTTCTTCCTCTATGACACTAGTGCAGAAACATGTTGTGGCTAATGTCCCAAAATCCAAGCCAGAAACATTTGCTCCCTCTTCTAATGGATTTTGCTTTTTTAGAGAAAAATTTTTAGAAAAAAATACTTGATGCTTGCCTGGAAATGAGGATATTGTACTTAATTACTCTTGTCCTAAGAATTTTCATGGCACCAATTAAAATTGAACACTGACAGTCCAGTAAGTGTGGTGCAGAAAAATACTGAAAGCAGACAGCAAACACTTACAGCTTATCACTTCTTCAGAGACAGTATTTGTTAACAGAGCTTGTGTGTTCATCAGCTTCCTGTTCTGAAGGCACTCACCTGAACAGCCATTGTTACACCCAACAGAATATCTGCAAGTAGTTTACTACTATGAAAATGCAGTCGTGGTTTGGTTAAAAGCAACATCAGTTCACTTGGTAACTGAAGTTCCATTCCTGTGAAGTGTTAGCCAAGTCTTATTTCTGCAAGTATTTATGCACATCTGGTCCTGTGATCTCAAATGCATGAAATTAGATTATGCCTCTTTTCTCCAGAAGATGGGACAGTTACTCTGTCAAGCTACAGAACAGCATTTTACTTGACCCTCACTTACCTTTTCAACACATTCTTCAGATCTCAGGCTGTCATTTGATCTTTAGAGTTAGTGTGTAGTATTAAATGTAGATATTTAGCATCTTTTATCATAAGATAAACTTTCTTTATCATAAGAAAGTTACCCCAGTGATGTACTTCCCTAACAGGCAGAACTTGGGGTGTTGGTTTTTGATGGCTTCCCCCAACAACTCCCTTGGTAGTTTGTAGGTTGCCTGTGTACCTTTGTTCTGAGATGAACTAGCACAGAAATTTTTTTTTTCTATGCACTTAAGTTCACTAGAACAAGGACACTGAAGACAGTTGTGTTTAATTTGGTTTGCCAGCATTTGGAAAGCATCCACGCTGTAGATTAGAAATAACCAGTCACAGGTTGCAACAACGGATTCACATCCAACTCCTGAGGGACCACAGTCCAGCTTCTTTATGCACTTCTTTGGTGTTTCAGCCAGACCAGCAAAGAGGAGAAAGCCCAAAGGACTCAGTTGTTTCTCACAGCATGGTTATAGTGCCATGTCTTGCCTCTCAATGTATGAGTAAGCACATCCGCTTTCTATTTTAAATCTTACATGTCAAACAAGATATCACCTATTTTATTTGCTTCTGTACAGAGGAGTCCCATCAGAATTGGACCTCCATACTGTTACTTGCCTTGTAAATGTTTGTTAGTTTTTAAGATAACTTTTTCCATGAACTTTCATTTAAGGCTGTGCAGTCTATCTTACTGTCCTTCAAAAGTCTCCTGAAACAAATTAATATGGGGAACATAAACATGAAGAGACATCATTAACTGTAGGTCAGAACAATTACAGGGTTATGAAACCAGTGCTTGTGGTCAGTATAAACATACACTCGGGCACTCCAACATTTGTGGGCAAAACTTCACATGTCAAAGGCTGGCCCACTTTCTGCGGTCCTCAAAGTTCCCTGTGCAACATCCTCCTAGCTCCCATTACCTTCTTCCAGTCTTCTCACCATTGCTTTTCTGTCTAGGAAATCTTTCTAGCAGAGCATCACCCTCTTAAAAAGATGGACAGAGCTGTAGTGAAAATACAATTATACCAGAAACCATTAAAAGCATCTATGAACTCTATAGTACTCTGCAGACAGAGACTTCCAGCTTCTACCTGGTCTTCTGTACACACAGGAGCTGTCCATCAATTCCTGGAATAATCACTGAAGTTTTGAACTAGTTTGATGCAGCACTCTGAAGTTGAGAAATCTAACTGGAAGCCACATCAAATTGAGTTTCCAATTTCCTTGTTAGGCTGGTAGATCTTTAGCTGCTTATTCACTTCAAATGCTTATCTGTTGCTGTGTTTACAAAACTAACAAGGTAGCAGCTTTAATTGGCTTAAAGATTTCCATTTGTTTTGAGGTTTCTTCTGTGCACTTCCTCAGATCTCACTCTGTTTAGACTTCTTGCAGTGGAATAGAAAGATGAACCCCCACATTCCTGGGTTACAAGGAGACACCGACCAGCAAAAAGAAGGAACAGGACTGCTCAGAAGCTGGGCTGTGCATTCTGTAGAGAGCCAGAGCAGAACTTGCATGTAGCTTGAGCTTATGCAGTTCTAAAACAGTCTAGAAAACATGAGTTTGTGCTTCCCCATCTGGTTTTTAGAACCATCTTACTCTCTACAAAACTTATACTTTACAAGCAAGAGTTGTCCACGTTCCCAGTTAGTCTGACTGCAGAACAAGTTCCCACTGTGGCAGCATTGAGAGGGCTTTGTTTCAGAGGCCAGAGTTTCACACAGAAGCTTTAGCCAGGTTGTAGTTGGTCGTTAAGAGTCACTGTGGTCAAGGTACCTTTCCCATATCAGAATTATTTCCAGCATTGACAGGAGTTCTGCAGTATGCAATGATTTACAGTTCTGGCATGCTAAACACAGACTCCTAATGTTTCTTATGACTGAGTCATGAGGTACAGCTGCAGACAAAACAGGAGCAATTTCACAAGGTTTGGTTTTATCTGACTGGTTCCTCAGTGAACACCAAAAACTTCATGTCTTCCTCTTGTTAACTTCCATTTGAAAACGTATAAATATTTAACTACACATTAACCTGTGATTTGCATTAACTTGATACCTGACTGAGCTGCAGTCAGTTGTATACATATCAGATATAACACAATACTTGTGTTGTGTGGGAAGTGGGGCTTTGTGCCCTTGACAGTGGAAGGGGCCTCTGGAGCTCCACTGCCACAGGACACAAAGGAGTTGTCAGGTGCTACACAGAATACATCTGACGTCACCTTGAAAGTGTAAGTTGACATTGGTGTTCAGGTTTTTCTTTTCAATCAGCAATATTGCTCTGGCACTTTGTAGTTACAATTTTATTTCCAAGATTTATTCCTTCATCTCTCCAAAGCCTTCCCATCCAGCATTTCACTGGAATTATGGTTTCAGTATTTTTAATTGCTTGCTTGGTGCCAACCTACTGAAGTACTTAAAATAATGCAGTTGTCATTAGCAAAATTATTTTCCCTTATTTCCTTTATATCATACTAAGATATCAGTTACTCCTTGCATCCTTGAAAGTCATTGGTGCCTTATGCTTCAGCTGTTGTTACAGTATTTGAATTTCCACAGGGCAGAAGATAGTAATTTAATCCATCAAGTGAGAACTGATAGAGCTTCTTCCATATCCCCCTGCCCCCCCTATCTTCACAGCGAACATGTAGGAAAAAAGCCAAGCCTACACAGATGTAGACAAGCAGGGGAGGTATCCAAAAAATCCTCAAATTAAGCAGATAGAGTTCAGGGTTGGGGTTTGTGCACAGACATCTGATGTGTCTCCTGAGT
>VYXB01007933.1:245648-284670 GCA_013397135.1 Pachyramphus minor
GGGGGGTGGGGGGGAAGTTGAAAAAGCAGCCTGAGTATGGAAGCTGATTTGACTTGTTCTTACACGTTTATCTCTGAATTTAAGTTGATCCAGAAAAAATATTGAGTTGAACTTTTACATGAAGTTTGTGAGATAGGCTGTTGTGCTCTGGCTTCTGCCTTTGACTTTCACAAATTATGTAAGGTAACCCTCTTCTATTTCCCTATCTCTTTAAATTTGAGCTCAGAGCCTCCATTAAAGATAAACCAATGCTTGATTTACATTTAATAGTCAAAGTTTGTACAGACATAGGAGGCATGCTAAGTTTCCAGGTGCAGGCAACAAGCAGAAAACATCATGATCTATTAAGGTCCACGTGGCAACACTGAATTTTGTCTTTCTTTTTCTGCATATTAATGCAGCAGAGTTTTTAAAATTTAGTTATTTAAGCCCATATTTAAGTATATTTAAGCACATCTGTTGCTCTCATGCCCTAAACATCATATGTTTATTCCTGATGTGCAGTAAACTGCAGTAGCAAGCACTGAATACTAAAAACCATTCTCAGGTGTTGCCTTTTTACCCTGAGACTGCATCAGGAGCACCACAGAAACAAGAGGTTTGTCATCTCCGTAGCGTCACTCCCAGAGCAGTTTGAGGGAATATCCCCATGCACTCATTGGACATTACTCTGAGGCTTCCAAAGCTGTTTGGCTTCATGTCCAGGTAGACACAGTCGGACTGTTCGGGGGCTCTGTCTAGAAGACACCTGACAGGAGCCAAGGTTCTCATAGGAACTAGAGCTCAACTGCATATTGCTAAATCCTAGTAGACAGCCAGGATTTTCAGCTGTGATTGTCAACTTGAGATTCCATTGTCACATTTCTCCTGAACAGAGTTCTCACTGTGACAGAAATGTTCTGTACAGAAGAGACTTAAGGGAAACAGTATCAGATTAGTTCAGCCAGGAGTGAGCCTTTGAATTGATTATGCTCATGACTGGGAGAATGGCAGACTTAGGTAAAAAGAGAGAGGAAAATATTTTTTTGTTTTCAGGCAGCCTTTGGGATAGCAGTGCACGAAAGCAGTGTTATTAAATTTATCCACTCCTGTATTGAAAGGAGTGCATAACTAACTAGGAGCAATAGTTTTCCACTAGGAAGACTAAGAGTGTAGGGCATAGTAGTGGGTAATTTTATAGAGGACTATTCATATGGGTCAGCCTGTACATAACCCTCATCTAGTCTGTAGCGAGTCAGAAGCTCATTTGGTCCTTGGGATAGCTGATTACATCCATCTTTTCCTATTTATCCGGAAAATGGGGAGGATTGTACACTTCACTCACCAGTGACTGTACAGCCCACCTAAGCAGATTGCCTGCATGCCTCTTTCCTCCTCTCTTCAGGTGACTTAAATCAAGCCTTTTCAAAAGGAAGGTTACATGTGCCTGGAACCAAGAAACCATCTGATGTTTTAAGTGTCAGAAATTGCTGATCAGGGACAGCCTGCTGAGGAAGCAGAGAGTTAATGTTAAGTCACTTTGGTTTTGAAAGTCAAAGGAAATTCTATTTTGGGAGGCAATGGAAAAACTGGCTATTTGCATTGCTTTAAATAAAAATTCTGTGTATGGGAAAATGCTTAAAGAAACCCTCTCTAAGGGGGGGATCCCATTTTCATTCATATGTTGGCATTGACTGTTGCTAACTGTGCTTAAAGGGAGTTCTGCGACACCCTCAGCTGCTCTTCAGTGAAGAGTTTTGCAGAGAGAGAGAGTTGTAGAAGAACAATCATTATCCCCATTAATGTACCTCCATGTGGTGGAATAAACCAACCCATGTGGAAATGGGACACCAAGAAATACCTGCCAGTCTTTAACAGGGGGGATCTTCTGAAGGTACTTTAAACATTTGACTTCCCATTGGAGTTTATAGGGTAGACTCTTTAGTGCATTAAAATACTTGCCTGTCAATCATAGTCCAACTTAAGACTTCACTGTTCCTCTAGTAAAGTTACTTCCTTTCCCAGAAGCTGAAATAAAGAGGTGGAAAGTCCTTCTGTTTGTTATTTTGCTTGAACCTTATTAGCCTTTAAGTGACATTTAAAAAATATCTCAGTCCAGGAAGTAGCATGCTGCTTCTGAGCAAAGAGGACATCTGAAAAAATGTGCTGTTACATTCTTCTTGATGCAGGCTCCTGTCACAGGAGCTGTGCAGGACACAGGTTACCACCCCCAGTTGCCTCATTTTCAGATTTACTGGTCGAGCTGTTGTGACAAGTTACTACCCAGTCACCAGGTGAAGTCACAAGCAGGATCTGGGGCCATGCAGCAAGTACCATTAGAGATCTGTTCTCCTGCAGCTCTTGATGAACTAGACATAGGAAATCATTGGCTAAAAAGCCTGTGCAGCCTTGGAGAGCAAACAGGTTACTTTTTAAATACTCCTTCCAGAAAGAGACAGAGAAGCCAGTAAGTCTCCCAGTCCAGTTTGGGCTGTTCATTTATGGCACCTCATTAATCCACAAGGGATCATTACAGTTACACTGTTGCCATGAAAAGCAGTATTTAAACAGCTCTAGGAAGGAATTATTTTATGCACTTCCCCCTGCAATTTCTTCAAGGGGAACTGCATTATAGTACTACCACGCTGACCTTAAGCTTAAGTTTCACAGAAGGGAAAAAACCCCCTGCTTCCCTGATTCTCCGAGCATCTTCGATTCTGCTGCTAGAATCAGTTCCTTTGAATTTTAAACAAAACAAAAATACCCCCACAAACCTACGGATGTATTTTAAAGTTGCCTGAACTGAAGTACCACTTGGCAAAACAAAAGCAAAGATTGCCCCAAAGCAGTTGTAAGTTTACCTCCTCAAGGTCTGTTTTTCAGAGAGGAAGAGCAAAGCCCCCTCTCGCCGCTGGCGATCCCTCCTCCACCACCACCTTCTCCCCATCTGTACAAGTCAGAGGTGAGGCATTAACCAGGCAGCTGTAGCCCAGACCTCTGCTCCTGCAAGGCCTCCAGCCATACTGTCCTTGTTAAGGTCCTCTCTCATGTAGGTACAGCCCTGCCAGTGGCAGCTGAAAATCTTTCACAGTTCACGAGGTCTCTTGAATTTGTTTGCACTGGTAAAACAGTAGTTCTTGTTTTCCTGCTTAATAACGTTGTCTGCACAAGTACTATTGTTACCAGTTCTGAAATAGCAAGTGAGGCAATGGAATGTTTGGAAAGGTGCAAATTCAGATTAAAAAATACTATATTTTAATGTAGGTACGCCTGGAAAGGGTGCAGATAATGCTGATTATGGCATTTTTGAGCTTTTTGTGTATAACCTTTCTACCTCAGCATTGACCTTAACATAAATGCTTATAAAGTTCACACTTTGAAACACCAAAATAATATTTTATAAGCATAGTATTTCTATCAGCTGTGTGTAGGTCTAGCTTTTCAAGAACTATATTTTTATTATATTCTTCTTATTAATACCTATATTAAAAGAATCAACTTATAAACTAGAGCTAATTGTCTTGTACATGCTGTTCTTTTTCACAGCAGAAATAAGGTATTCCATTGCTTCAGCTGAAAAATATATTAATAGATTTTTATTAAAATTATAAAAATCTGATTTAGCATACTCCAAAAGTTTAATAGCTACAAGCTTGTTAAAGTAATAAAATTTAAACTTAATATAAACATAACCATAGATTTTATTGACAATGAAAACTGAAAGAGCTGCTTGGAAGCAGTGCAGAGGAATAGAGGTCATTGGGGTTTTTTGTCATTTCAGTGGAGGTTTCATTACTGTGTCCCCACAATAATGTTCTTCATCTGAATTCCAGTGCATGCTAAAGCAGAGAGATGCTGGTTTGGGCACAGACCCTCTGTCTTCGAGAGGTCATGCTGATGACAGTCACAGGCTCAGAGTTTCACATCAATATATTTCACATTAGTAGATCTGTAGAGGTTGATTGAAGTACAGCATTCAAAACAAAGTGATGGTGTTTTACCTGTTCTCAACTAGTTTGAAACTGAATTGTTCCCTTGTACTTTCCATGTTTTGCTGCAGTGCACTTCCAGAAAACTCACCCTCTTTTCAAACTGCCATACTGTTGAACACTGTAAAATGTTGGGATGGTTAAATTGTCAAATCCCTAATCCACACTGCAGATTGAAGCACTTCTCATATTCGAGTAGGTTCCTAAAAAAGCACAGTAATTCTGATATGGAGTCCTTGTTTTTTGAGAGTTCTGCTTCAATCTGCGTAAATCCCCCTTTATTCCTCCTTTCTTCCTCCGCTTTCAGCAGCCTCTGGTCCATTTACAAGATTAGTTTCCTCGTGCAACTGCCAATCATTCCCTCCTGGCTCTATTTTCATTTTGTTTTGATTCTCCACTTGGTCTGTATTCTCTAAGGTTTCCTCCCTTCCTTAATAGAGACAAGATGATGAACTTGTTTTCCTTGAATAATCTTAGTCCTATCAGTTTTAAGTGGAAAACCAAAAATTGTTTGATCTGTATTGCAGCGTGTGGTCCTGCCTGCATAATACTCCAGAGATAAAACTACTTCAGTGTCTCAGATCCATGATTTTTTTGCCTCTTATCCCTTTGATAACTTCATCTGATACTCACTGTGGTCTTGTCCTGTGAGGACCATTGATATCCACCTATGTATTCACACCCTTACTGACTCCCTCAGCTTGGCGTTCAGGATGTAGTAATTTTTTTGCCAGCTGGTACCTGGAAAAATAACTTGCATTGAGAATGCTCTTCTTGTTTAATCAAGAATCCCCTGGCTGTAAGGGTTGTACAGTTTGCAAGGGTTAAGAATGCCTGCTGCTTATGCACACACAGCCCAAGTGAAGTATTTGTAGCTCCAGTGAAATTCAGGCCAGTACTATCCACAGGGATTGTGCATCTAAGGAACTGTTTAAGTTAATGCCAGGAAAACAGTGGCTTGTTCCCTGGCTGTGCCATGTCAGCAAATAGGAGATTGGCATTTGTCATTGTGGACTTCATGAAAGTACTTGTTGTAGCTGTTTCTCTGGCTGATTTGAATTTTTATTTTGTTTATTAGGTGTGGAGTGTGAGTGCCAGGGCTAAACACTGTTTTATATAAAATCTCAATAAGATTAAACACTCTTGCGGTTCTCTAATTAATTTCAAGGATACTGAGTTGCTTTCCCAGAGAACTTGCGGTGATCTGTAGATGTGTCCCAGGTTACAGAACGACTCTGGGTTGGAACAGCAAGGGATGTGCTCTGTGTGAGATCCTGTGGGGTTAAAGGTGCAGATGTTCAAACAAGGCATCAGGTGCTTTGAGTGAACCACCTTTAGTAGAACAGAGTGACTTGTGCTTTCCCAACTCCAGCGTCACATCCCTGCCGGAACAGGTCCACGGAGCACGGCTGTGAGACTGAACAAAGCAGCAGGTCTGTGTTCAGCCAGTATTTCCTCTGCTGCAATAGTTTTCATCTTGTCATAAACACAAATCCTTACAGACTAATTACCAGACCTACTGCAGCAGTAGCACTTGTTCCCTGAAGGCTGCAAAGGGCATTTGCTTTCAAAGCTACATAAAGAGGATCTTCTCAGGATTTCATTCATTTTTGTCTTTTTCTAGCATTACTTGTGAGAGAGGGCATATGAGCCCACCTGGAAAAGGAAGTTCCGTTGTCTGGCCTATTTTTGTGAATAGCACGCAGAGCTGTAATCCCACCCTGAGGGGAACACACACCATTTCTATGCCAACTGGCTTGGTCAATATGGAGCTTGTTGGTGCCAGGAGTTTTTGAACAGATGTAGCTACACAGTGTAAATGTACTGCCCTGAGATAAAGCACTGTCTGTGCTTTTCTTCCTCAGTGTCATAGAAGAGGTGGCTGTGTTGTTGCAAAAAGCTCTAGTCTAGATAAAACTACATGGTTTATATGCTTAAAATTTACTCCAGTTTATTTCTGCTTGATTTCCGCACTGTGCATGCCTTTATCCCTGGATGAGTGTCCGGTTCCCAGTTACTTCAAACCTTTGGAATTGGACTGTCTGCAGAGTAAGAACATTCAGGTAAAGGTTAAATAAGGGATAGTTAGCTCAACTCTACATTCACTCTGTGCATTAATATGGATTGACTCCCATGCACTGACAAATTCCTAGTTAATTCAGTTGCCAGAGAAAGGTACTGTTTAAAAGTTAACACTGTGTTGATAGGGGGTTTTTAGGCAGAATTGGTGTGTGAATGCAGAGAAATCCAGTGTTTGACCTTTTGTTCATACCTTCTCCTGAGACTGCCGGCAAGAATCTTTAGGTGCTCCCGTTACAGTTGATTTTGGTGGTGTGAACACCTGCCTATTAACAATTAGAATAAAACTCACAGGCTCATTTCCTGGAAGGCGGGAGCGATCAGACGTAATTACTGCAGGCTTTATTGATCTGATGGGGATTTGGAGGGCCAGCAGACAGCCTCAGGTTTCCATGGCTAAATAAAAATCCCCGAGTCCCTGAAGTCCTTTACACAAATGAATTCTTCCTCTTTTACAGACCTCTCTGAAATCAAGACATGTCTGTCTGAAGACTGAACTACAGATTTTCCCTGAAAGTTTTTGCAAACAGTCTTTTTTCAATAGTGATTTTTTTACTTTGTTCTGAATAGGTGGAAGCCTCACTTGACAGTAACACTGAAATCTCCCATGACCTAGTTTCTGTTCTCGGCAGCACAAGTTGAAGTGTGCTCTTGAATGCAGTTTTATTTCTGCTCTTTCCAGATTCCCTGGAAGAGCAAGAGGCAAAAGCAAAATGAAAGCAACTTTATCAGAAACATAAAAAGTCAAGGGCAGGACTTTCTCTCTGGGGACAACTTATCTCTCCCTCATGCGAAAGAGGCGAGTGAACAGCTCTTCATATGAAAGACATCTACTTTCCTGTACTAAACATTCACCAATTATGTAAGATTGCTGGAGAAAACAAACTACCACTCAAGAGTCCCTTAAAATTATGGCTCTTGAAGACTTTTGTGGTAGCTGCAGTAGCTTGTATATTGAGTTAAGGATATCTGCCCTCCTATGCATGGGAGGGGTGTTTTAAGGGCCAACTCAGAACAGGATCTCTCCCCAGTAATAGTACAGTGCTTGTAGCTTCTTCAAGTCTTTGGGCAGAAGTAAGAAGTCTTTCGAACGTGCAAAATCTGTACTCCTCAACTTTGCCCTGGCCAGTCTTTCTGCTGTAGAAGATTTTAGAAAGTGGCAGTCCCTCCCAGTTGCTAGATTTGATGTTCCAGGGCCTGTGTCACAGTCCTTGCCAGTATGGCTCTACATTTCGACTTGTCATGTCAAACACAAAGTTTGGGAGTTTGTTGTTTAATGAGGACCAAGAAAAAGGATTCCACTAAAAGATACATTATATATTTGTTCTTTGTGGAATATTTTTTACCAACAGAGATTACAATGAAATTTTTGAGTAAACAGTATCCACCTGAGAGACCTAACCAAGCTGGCAGGACTGTGTCCTGCTAACACTCTAATCACCTGATTAATGTTAATTTATGGCAGTACAGGAGTGATTGACAGGAGGCTTTACAAACAGAGATGTTTGGGTAGCACATGCATCCCATATATGTGAATTATGTGGTGCTGATCTTTGGCATGGGCAGCAGTCCAAAGGAATGGTAGCATGAAGAACCAGATATTGTTGAACTACTGGACATCCAGTGATGCCACTGTACTGTGCCTTTTTTATCCTTGGAAATGGAATAAATAAAGATTCTCTACAGAGAGGAAGCCCAGTGGAGTTGGTTGGAATTCAGGCACAAAGGATCCTGAAGAATTTTTGCATTATAGAGAATGGAAGCACAGTAAAACAGTGGGTTTTGAAATAGAGCTCTTTTGGATTAATAAGGGAATCCTTTATGCAAAATATTACTGTAATTGCAGGCTCGTATTCTGATTGCCTTATCAGGGGAGATGCATCCTCAATGGCATCTTTGTTTGTCTTACAATGGAATGAGGTAGAAAATAAGCAATTAAAGCAGAGTCATTGAAATGCCACCAATCTGAGCATTCAGCTATGCACTTCTAGCTGAGATTGTTGGTTAGTTTGTCTATTAAAAAAAAAATTGCTGCTGTCTGTACTTGCTTTGTAGTGTGGCCAAACTACTGACAAGAGATAAATTTTCTCTTTTTGTTTCAACTGTGATCTTCTTTTCTCTCTTCCTGCTTCTCATCCTAAAGCAGTCTCTTATGAATGTACACATAGAAATGAGAGGTTAATTATCTCTATTGTGTTCTAGGGATCCTTGTTATTCCAATGAACCTTTTAAAGAAATACTAAAGAATCTGGTACTGCTAATTTCAAAAATAGATGAAGTTTCCTCTCAATGTATATCAACTGATATTCTGGTAGTGAATAGTGTACTTATCAAGCTTTATGAAAATGAAAAACCCCTTGGTCCCTAACTTGTGGTCTAAATGCCACCTAGGCATGGGCAAGTCTACCATTTAATTCATATCTCCCAGGAGCAGAAAATCCCCTGGGGAAAATCAGCAGACATCTTTTATATAGCGATAAGGAAATATATTTTCAAAAGGAAATGGCTTGGATTTGTCCTGTAATTCCTGATCATAACAGCAGTCTAATATTAGTGGAAGATTAACATTATTCAGTCATTTAAATGTCAAATCTTTATGGCAAACCAGCACAGATTTTGAGTTAAATCTAAAAGACTCTTGCTTTCTAGCTCTGTGTGTGTGTGTCTGTGTGTCGCTTAATCTCCCTGGCCAGTATAGAGGATGTTGTGATCTCCTCCTTAAAGACGTCACACTGAGAAGATTGGAGTAGAGCAATAAATAGAACAAGTGTTAGAAAACCAAGCAGCTCATCTTGGTTGAACTAAAATGCACTCCACATGAACTGCCTTCCCCATAGATTTGTTTCTCCTAAGTAAGATTCAGTTCCCGTTTTGCAGAGTATTGTGCCAGCTCATTTGAGGCTCTTCTAAGTATATTTGCATCCTTTTCTGAAATGTTTTACCTCTTTGTGTAACTCAGTAGCCAGTATTTTTTACAAGTTGTTCCTCTGGTGGAGGAAGCAGATAAGGGCAATGGCTCCCAGAGAGGGAAGAGGCTCAAAACTTCCCTGCTGATGTTCAGTAGGGAGCTGGAGCACTTCTGGGCTGGCTGTCTGCAGGCCCATCTCGTTGTCCTTATCCTGTATTCCTGGCCTGTGCATTGGTGTAGATCTGGGCAGGGGCTGCCAGACCCATCCAGGCTGATTCTGTCCTTCCAGGTGCCTGGGGTACAGTCACCATGTCACTGCTGACAGGTCAGCTCTTTAACCTGTGTGGAGCAATAGGGCTGTCAGGTGTTCAGACACCCTTCACACACAGAGGAGATCCAACAAAACAAATACACGTTTCTGTGTGGCATTTTGTGAAGGGAAGGATGGCAGCCTGATGTTTAGGAGTTCAGCTACTACAGGTAGATGTCTAAGATTTGAAAGATTTCCCACTGAAATGTTAAATTGTCTGTGATAACAGATTGCATAAAAAGAATTAAGTGAAAAATGAGTCCTTGCCCATTCTCAGCTGGATCTGGTGAGGCTGGAACTTCTGGAAGCTTTTCCAAGCAAATTAAGTTAGGAAAAGCTTGTTGCTGGAACTTACTGTTTTTTTCCAGAAGTTTTTTATTCCAGGACTGTGCACAGACTTTGTCCTGCTCTGATCCCAAAAGATTCTGAAATAATGTAATAAAAAAAGGTAATCAAGGCAACATGCAACAGGGTAGACATTTCCACACAGGGAAGCGCCTGCTTCCAGTCCATCTCTGGGAAGATTCAATGGATATGGAAACTAATCCCAAAGTATAGTTCATTACAATACAGTGTAATGGAATATCTTAGTATTACGAGTCCATTTGTGGACCCTTGTAATAGAGCTGGTCTGGTGGCATTCAATTTGGAAGCACAGCTCTGCCTAGCACAGGGAGTTTACTTTGAAGTGTTTTAACCAAACAACTTCAAGACTTGGCAATTTCTCTAAAATGTCATGACTTGACCCCTGACACCCTGTGTTCAAGGAATCTGACTCTGAGGGGGCTGATGGAGTGAGGTGGTACCAGGCTGTTTGGACTTACTTCAGCAAATTATGTTTATATTTGTTCATCTCTTAAGAGTCCTGTAGACAGTCATCTCTGAATGTCGTTCTGTGCAAAATGGATGGTCCCTTTGTATAAATGGAGCCTGCCTGTCCCTGCCAGCAGTGAACAGCCATAGCATTTGTCCCAGGACTTTGTCCTTTCAGATTTACTGCTGACTGCCTTTTGCAAAATTATTGCTGCAGTTCCCAGAGCTGGCAATTTTGAGGACAGTTTGAATACATGAAGTGTGTTCTGTGTTTCCACTCGTTCACTGGGCTCCCCTTGACACCCAGTGAAATGCTGTGAAAAGAAACCATGTATATTAGAGGATGCTAGAAACCTTGTGTCAGGGGCATCACTAATCTTTAAACTGGTGGAGATTTTTTTAACTTAGGTGGCTACTTGCTTTAGATGGGCAAAGAAACAACCAGTGTTATTAAGTGTGACCCATACACCGACTTCATTGAAGCACTTAAAGCTCAAAATATATTTGAGTGTCCAGACTTGGAAAGGAAATTAAACATTTTTACAGGAAATCTGGTTGAATAAGTGTGAACGAAGACGGGAACGAATGTATTTTCCCCCATGACGTTCCTATTTTATATTGTTTGTGGTTTTAAGTTGTCTTAGAGAACAAGAATATAATTGATAAGTTTCAGAGGTTTAAACATTTTTCTAGCTTACAACCATTTTGCTTCTATTGTCAGAGCTAATACAGCCATTTTGCTGTCCTGCTTTAAAACAGCATTTTAGACACTAAAAAGTCCTTCTAATTCTGCAAGCAGTCCTCTTAATTTCCTTCCTGCTCCCCACTCCCATTAGTAATGCTTGGCAGTGATTCAGAATCGCCCTGCTTTTGAGACAGGGTGACTGAGAAACCACCAAAAGCAAGAGAAACACGGAGTGAGGGGAACCACTGGCACCCACCCCACAGCATGATTGCAGCAATCTGTGCTCCTGCAGTCACTCCAAGATACAGTAAGAGTTTCCATCAGCCAGGGAGCACAGTTCCTGGCTGCTTAAAGGGAGAGGCAGTATTGTCTGTTGAAGCACAAGTCTTGAAGCCAAACACCTCCTGAGATGTCTTTCCTTTTCTCTTACTGATTCATTGTGTGGCTGTGGGCAGGTCTTCATTCTGATTTCCCAACCTCTACAGTGGGCAGTTATTAAAAAGCTACTTTGAGAACACTATTTGAAGTTTTTGAAGCACAGTGTAATGCTAGGAATGGTTTAAGTTATTAATCACTGAGCTGTAGTGTATTGCTGATTCAGTGGGACATGATGGGGTTTGCCTTCAGCTCCACAGTGTGAAGCTGTGCAAACTGGTAGCATAGTTCATGCAAAAATCAAGTCTCTCATCAATTTCCAGTCTGCAGATCTGTGCTTAGAAGTACCTGATATAATAATACTTCTTATAAATTACATATTATTCTAAAATACATGGAACCTATAAATCAGTGGATTATCAGAAGTAGTCTTTGGAGCTTAAGTAGGCTGGTGTGCTAGAGAGCTCTGTGAGGAGAGACAGGAAGTGAAGGAGAGAAAAAAGAAATTAAACATTAATGGGGGAAAAAGCACATAGTCACAAGAGAAGCAGGTGGAAGTCATTGAGGCTTTTTGTGTTGTCAGTTGCTTATTTTACCAGGGGGACACTTTCAGCCCGAAATATTGCTTGGAATTCAGAGGATGGATAAACGGAACAGCGGGGGGACCTGCTGATGCTCAGCTTTGCCATTCTCAATAAACATCACTTTGCTCAATAGAGAAATTATTGCAGAGGCCTTTGAGGAACAAAGGCATTGACTGGCCCCAAGCAGTGCTGATAAAACTGCCTCTTTCGAGCCTTTCAGGTTTGCTTTTTCTCCACTTTCCACCCAAGGCTACAGGTCATTCAAGTGAAACTATATGAAAATGGCAGCTAAGCAGCCATGTTTATCCCATTTAAAATTTGATCAAAGAAGTCTTTGTTCCTCTGCTCAGGTCTGTGCCCTGGCAATATGGGCAAGTGTGAGGATCCTTTTAGACATGTAAAAAAAAATCCAGTCCTCCAGTGTTGCAAAAATGACATGAGATCAAGCCAAGCTTTGTTTTATAAGCAAGCCAATATAATGCATATTTTAAAACAACTGAATAATTGTATAAAATAAAGAGGCATATCAAGGTTTAAAATACCTCATTCCATTAAAACTAATTTTGTGGCATGACTGTTGTGACATCCTGCATTTCAACTCTATAAAGAACAATAGGCCATAATGAATTACAGGGAGGTAAATTCCTCTGAGGGCTTCTAGTTGCAACCTTATTTATGAAAATGAAGTTATTCACCAGAACCCCTAGATTATTTCCATGAAAATCCCTCTAGTTCACTTTTTGCAGAGAACCTTGAAATTTTACCATAATAGTTCATCTGTGATTAAATGACTGAGTGTTCTGAAGTAGTTAAGACAAAATTAAGTTATTACAATTGCTGAATCACTTTCAGCGTTCACTTGCAGAGAAGAAAATTGATGTGCTAAAATTAAAAAGTGGGCAAACTTTTTTTTTGGGGGGGGTTAAGGAATTTAACTTAATTAAAGCTGTCCTGCAACCTGTCTCAGCTTTTGATACAGATCAGACATCTATAAGGAGGTTCCAGTGGATTATGTTTCCAGTTGTATTTTCAGTTTCCCTTGTATATGTGCTGTGTCTGTTAGTTTTCTCCTTAGTTACATTTAGTTTTGTTCTTTCCACTGAGCTACAAGCAACCCACTTTAAAGTTGCATCCTGATAAAGCCCTATGGATTTTAAAGGTCACATTCTTTTCCTGGATGAATACATCATTCCCATTGATTCACCTGCTGTTACTGCAAACTCAGAGTATTACTGATGACATTAATTATGTTAATATTCAAAGGACTCTTAGCACGAGCTCAGGCTTTTCTAAGATGCTGATTTTTGAGATCCATTTAAAAATGCTGGGGAGACGGGGAGGAGTTGGCTGTTACTGCATTGGAAAAGAGAATATAATTTCCTCTGTGCAATTCACAGTTCTGAGATGGTCCTGCAAGCAATGATGAGTTTTTCTAAGTTATTGATTGTTTTACTGCCTAGGTTGTAAACCAATCTCCAGATGTGACCTTATGTTATTTTTCCTGCTAAGGCGTTGGTATAAAGGAATTCTGTCAAGGTTATTCAGAGAAACCCAAGAAAAGCCTAAAAAACACAGGCAGCAGGAAGCAGCATGAAACCACTTCAGCTTGCTTTTATTTGTCACTGTATCTGGTTCTAGGAACCATTTTAACATCTATTTCTAGAGGAAACAAAGCACATTTCTAATGGTAGTGAACAAAGCACTTCCACAGATCAGGCACAGAAGGCAGTTTGCTCCCCTTGACAGGAACCCATCCCATAAGCCAGTGATTTGTGTGTGGACTTGATTTGGAGCTTATTCCCACTTTAAACAACGTTGTGTTCATTGTACCACAAGTGCATTTTGGGATTTACTTTAAATTCTGTTGTTAGGGATCTCAAATCTTAGGGTTTGTGGGTGTTTTTTTAGAGCTTAGAAGTCATTTGTCTTTTTAGGTTGAGTCTTTTTGGGTTCCCAGAGAAGTGCCTGGCATGTGCTCTGGAAGCCTTGAACAGGCCAGTTTCCTCATCTGCTGCAGGCAGAAGCTGTTCAGGAGTGTCACATGTCGCTTTTGTCTGAAGAAATCAAAGGTTACTTGCTAATCCCTAAATTGGTTCCTAATACTCAGCAGTGACAAAAATTGCTCGAATTTCTAAGAGTTCAGCTTTTACAACACTAGACTCATCTGGACAGAGATATAAGCCTTGAAGCAATAGTGTCTACATCCCTCGATCAGCTGTTTGCAAACCCCTGTAATGTATACTTCTTTTACCTTTTCCCCTCCTGATGACCCTTAGCTTCATCTACAGTTTATCTACAGTTACAGACATTAGGTCTGTAACTCCTTCCTTCAAAATATAGGTACATTTGTCTCTTGCTCCTTTCATTTGAGCAAGAGAGGAAAAGTTGGTGAAATGGAATCCTGGCTTAGTTTGCAATATTGCAAGACATATTCTCCTGCCTGTCCATGCCAGACTTCTTCCAGAGTCTAGGAGCTCTCCATCTTTATTGATTTTTTTACAAAGTACCTGCTTTTCTTAAGACTACTATAGCTGTATAGTAGTCACCAATTCTAGTTTAAATATGTAAGATTTTGAGGTACTTTGCTCTGAATATTTACAGACAGTTAACTGACAACCATGAAAATTAAATGTAAACTAACATAAAGCAAACTCTGTGCCTTATTTTGCTACCTGATGTCACCAGGATGCTGTAGTTATAGTATGTTAACTGTTCATTTTGATGAAAATAGTGAATAGTATAATTTTCTATTACAGTTAAGGTAAGATTGACAATGGTATGCAGTAACTTGTGTGACTGTCTTTCCAAATACGGGCCAAGAGCAGCCTTATCCAGGACTGTCTGATGGATGTTAGATGAAAATGTGTTGTGGTGATACCAGATCTGTGTAGACACATCTGCACACAAAGGTGTAAGGCAGAAAGTGTAAAGGGAAGTAAAAATTATACAAGTCTGTGATACTTGTTGATCTTTTTGCTGTGATGCTGTAGCTGTTAAATATATCCTTCTGATTACATAATTTACTGTGAAATGACTTTGTTGGTTGCTGAGGATTTTTGCTGCATTTTGTCATGTGGTTTGCATTAATCTGTAGATCTCCCTGTGTTCTGTTGCACAGCAATTTGTTCTGTGCAAGAGACTTTAAACGCAGGCTCTTTTACAGCGAGTACAGGAGTGTCAGGAGTGCTTTGAAGGGATAATTGGCTTCCTTCCATTTGAGGATTTAATAGAGCACCTTTCCAGTCCCCAGCACCTCCCATCATTTGGAGAAGCACAGTAACCCATATCTTGTGCGCCACTCCAGGGAAGTTGGTTTATAATAGAGGAGTTTTTTAAAAGTCCTGCTTTTGTAAGAGCTGTCATAGCATGTTTTCTGTCTAATCTGGAACTCAAGAGAGTGTGCTGCTGTCTGAAAGCCAGAAAAGTTGACAGTGCTGTACCCAAAGGCTCCAGTAATGTTTGAGGAATAGCTCAAACATTACTGTTGGAGTGTTTGGTTTGGTAGTTCTGTTACTACACAGAATGGATGGATGCTCATTCAGTGGGTAGGATTTTGCACTGAATTTCATCCTTAGACTGGGAGGACAATCTCCTTTTCTCTTAACACACTGCCAGCATGTGTGGTTGGAGTTTATTAAACACCAAACAGCAGCATTTCTCTTGAGTGTGAATACAGTGAATTCAAGAGCCTGATCGAGCAAAATGTCTGTACATATGCTTAAATTTAAGCACACAATTAGGACTTCTGTGGAAGAGGGATTTGGGAGTTGTAATAAAAAGTGAGATTAGAGATTGGAAAGATTAGAGGATGAATGGCATGAGTGGAGGAGAAGCATAAGGCCATTTGGGTGGTCTACTTAATAATCCTGTAGTGTGGTAGTTATTTTGTGTAATTTATATTGGTCCTTACTCCTCAGACTGGATTTAAACAACTGAGATGCAAATATTCTTTTGGGAAAATATGTCTGATATAAATATGACCCCTGAAGGTTGCTCTTTACTCACCTGCTCACCTGTGTCATGACCACGTGGTTGTGGCTGCTTTTCATGACCGGCAATGTAAACTCAGGAGTGAAAGCTGGTCAGTCCAGATCAGAGGCTTTTTTGGGTCTGCAACAGAGATGTAAGTCTGAACTGTTCAGGGCTTTCAGCCCTACCTTCTCTCTGTCATTTGTCCCATAGGACAAGTCTCTTAATGTTGCGTTTCATGTAGGGGAAAAAAAAAAGCTGGCAAAAATTACGAAAAACCTTCTTTCTGGGAGGGGTTTTGAGCATTAGGCTTGCTTTTATTGTGAAAGATATGAGTGCAGCAGTTCCTAAGGTTTTACAGTGGTGTAGACAGCAAGGAATAAAATGAAAAATGGATCGTTTTAACAAAAGAAATGGCACCTACTGTTTGCTGCAGCCTGAGATATTCAAGAAGTGCTAAACATTACAGCATACAAGTAACAGGGATATTGACGCAGGACTGCTTTTAACTCTATACTACTTCAATGATTAATTTTGTTTATACTCTTTCTTCCTTCAAGGTTATTCTTAATTACTAGTGTGGTAGTACAAGGGAATCTTTTGCAATGCTAAAGCACTGAAAGATAAGGATGTACATTTTGAGTTGTTTGAACAAAGTGATCTCTGTGACAGATACAAAAAAGAAAGAATTTCTGTTCTGACATCAGAGGTATTCAAGACAGCGAAATTTGGATTTAGAAATGCACAAACCACTTGCCTTCATCAGGCTAAGCAAAGCAGGTCTGTGAGGAAGCTAATTCATGTCATGTATATAAAGCAAGTTGAATTCCAGCTACTACAAAGCTTTTATGTAAGACTTTGCTGACCCAATAGGTGGTGGAATATAAATAGATCAACAGAACACCCTTCCTTCTGCTGTTCTACCTAATCCTTTCTTGCCTTCAGGATTGAAGAGCATTTGATCTATTGAGTCTTAAATCAGACATTGTTTCCAAAATAACCACCAAAACCACCAAAAACCGGGTGAATGAAAATTTAATAGTGTAAGAGTGTTCTTGTGACTGAGAGTGATAAACTGAATTAGAAATACACTATTGTCCTTCCTTTTTCCCCCCACATCTACTAACAAAGCTGTAACTGCCTGGCTTTCTACTTGCTCTTCTTAGCTATGCCTGCCAGGTGGCTTGACATGAGCCTCTTCAAAAAGAGCAATTGTATTAAACCAATATTAATTTACTTTCTCCTTTTCAACAATACTTTAAATGCCCTCTTCATCCTGCCTGCAGATCTCCACTGCTGCTCAGGAACGGAGCACTCTTTATTTTTAGTAACAATATCTCTCATGCTGAGGTGGAAGAATCTTAAACCAATTAAACACATTAGAAGATAACAGTGTGTGTGGGTTTGGTTCAAGATCTCCATTTTCCTCACTCGGGGGTATGTCCTAGTACCAGCCTTTCTATCCAAGATGACAGAAATAGTGTGATAAGCTGCTAACTAGGTAAGCAGTACAGCTGCTGCTTTGTCAGGTATTGCCTTGTCAAGAAATCACTTGTGACGGGTTCTGCCTCTTTTTAATCCCATTACAGTTAAGTTTTATAAATTATCTCAGTTTTGACTTAGGATTTTTTTCAGATGCCAGTGTCTTGTTAAACACAGATTTTTTTAAAAAAGAATTAACCTCTTGTACATGAAGTGTTTTTTTCCAATAGAAGAAGGTTGTGTGTGCTTTTAACATCTAATGAGTTGTTTCTCCCTTTTAATGAAGCTCAGTTACTGGGAAAAAACTTGTTAAGTGGCTTGAGTATTTTGATCCCTTAAAATATGTCTGGGTCCACATATTTTGATTTTGTGTATACACTCTGATTAGGAGGTTGATTTCATTTCTTTAATTTGCAGAAGTTGGAAAAGTATGTCCTGAACCAGCACACACACCTGTCAAGGCCAGAAAGCCTTTGGCTACGCTGACACTAAACCCACATTCATTTGATGTGGAATTTACACAGGTTGGCAAAATTCAGATTGTTTAAATACAAGATATTTTCTAGGAACTGTGGCGTGCATTGCTGCATGCATAAGGCAGGCTCTCATCAGGAGGGTATAGCCTTGAGCTTTTTATTTATTCTTCATCTTTAATTTGAAAGAATACAAAGCATGGGGCAGGCTGTCCTGCATGCATTTACTTTTACAGTGGAACATCAATACAAAATAAAGACAGATAGCACTTTATAGAAGTCTAACAACCCGAATTTTAACATATCTAGCATTGTTCAGTATGGCAATATAACTTGTATCACCTTTCTTGGACTGTATTGAAAGTCAAATCCTGATAGGGAGAAGTGACAGAGGTCAGCAGTCTACAGTAGTGTTTTCTCTCTCCAGAAATAGTAGGTCACTAACACTTTATAACTGTGTATTTCAAGAAGGATAATAATTAAACTGTCAGGCTTCTCTTAAACTGTCCCTTCTCGCTCAAGGGCACTCATAATACTTTTGAAAATGGTAAATGTGATTTCAGAGTGCTCCAAAAATTGCTAAGATGAACAGGAAGGCAGGGCAAGTCATGGCAAGGAAAAAGGAATAGTCCATTAGTTAGAATACTGATACAGCAATTGGGAGGCTGGATCAGTTTCTGTGCAGAGCTGGGTTTGCTGTTCTGGTTAGTGCTTCATCTCCAGCTCAGAGGAACTTGTCTGTTGCCCAGTTTGGCACTGCACGGCCAATGGCCAAACCTGTGAGCTCATAACTCCCACTGGTATTGACAGTGAACAAATAGCAAGTTGTCAAGTTACCAGATACTTGTGGGGATCATTTTTTAGAGGTAGCAGGTTTTTCAAGTGCCCAATTTGCTGAATTACTGTAGAGCTAATAGTTAAGAGTGTTTGCATCACCGAGCGTCGTGAAGATAAATGAGTTTGTCAGTGAGATGCTCTGATTGTCTCATTTGTTATTTTCCCCTCGTAACTGGCATTTGATAGATGGCACACTGCTTTCTATGCAAATAGCTTCACCCTGACTAGTTTGTATGTTTGTCCATGGGAAGATGTAAGGAAAAATGGTGGATTTTTTTGGACATTTTAAATTACGGTTGGGGCAGTTCCATCCTATCGGTTGTGTTGGCTGAGGACTTTGGGTTTTCCAGCCAGCACCATGTGAAGTGCCCGGCCCTGCTGCAGGTTCTTCTTGCTGTTCTGCTACTCATTTTCTCTCTCTGACTTGTGTGCCAGCCCCCATCTTCCTTGGGCTGCTAGCTGGGGAGAGAACTCGGCTTCCCAGCTTTCTTCCAGGATATGGAGGATGATGCTTTTTGTTATGTGTTTTAGAACAGGCCCAGAAGCACATGAGCAGGCTGCCCCATGCTCCTTCTTCCCATGCTCCAAGTTGTTGCTAAGTTTTGTGTAAACAGACCCTGGGCACAAAATCCCTCTTGCCCTTTCAGTGGGACATGGAAAGTCTGGCCAGCCTTCAGGAAAGGAAAGAATCCTCACATCTGTGCTAAGCAGCCATTTTCCCTTCCTTCCTCCACACACGTAATTTTAAAACAAATGTTGCCCTATAATGCAAAATTTGCTAAAGCATCTGTTTCTTCCCGGGAGCTCTGGAAAAATGTGATCAATGTGATGAGTTTGTGTGAGTCTGCCTGGAAACTGTGTGAGTTAGAGGATGAGTTCAACATGCAAATTTCTGACAGCTTCTATTTATACCCACGTCAAGGTCCATATTGTCCCTCTGCTGTTTCTCTGCCTCCCCAGTCTGTTCCTTGAGCAGTTGGTCCAGGAAGTACTGAATCTGAGGGGTGTTAACT
Source organism: Pachyramphus minor (assembly GCA_013397135.1). Lineage (NCBI taxonomy): Eukaryota > Metazoa > Chordata > Aves > Passeriformes > Tyrannidae > Pachyramphus > Pachyramphus minor. The sequence goes on from VYXB01007933.1 coordinate 265,145, forward strand.
GTTCTTGTGGAATGGTACCTTTAGTATGTCACAGGTGTGCTGCCACAAACTAGCCCAAGGGAACTGCTGGAAAGACGCTGGTTTGTGTGAGCTCATCCCACAGATCCTGCTCTGATCCGTCTCTGGATTTACACTGGTGAATCCCCAGAGCCTCCCTGGTGAGCTGCGGAGCAGGAGGGCCAGAGCCTTAAGGATGGATCTATCCCCATTCAGGATGGCATCAGGCAGGCATGCAGGCTCCTTATTCTGAGGTGTTGATGTCTGAATTATCCTATGGGAAAGACTTTTCAAAGGTGTGCTTAAGATCATTGTTAATTGTCCCTTTGGAAGTACAAGTATTTCCTACTTGGCTGTAACTGTGATGACTAATTCACCGATTTGGGATTTTTGAAAGCTGGCATAGCCTCACTTGCTGAGAGTGAGAAGGGAAGATCTCTCTCTGCTTAGCACTCAGCAGCTGAAGAACTCCCATGAGTGGCAGTTACAAGGTCAACAGCAATAGAACAACCCCTGATATTAATATTTTGTAGGCTAAGAAAACGAGCTCGATTGGATGTTACTTTTTTTCTAATGTTTTGTAGAAAGCACTCCTTTTTCTAGCATTTTTCAAATGCTGGAGAACAAAAATTGTTTGTGTAGAATTACCTGTTATTGTTAGCTATGCTCTTGCTTCTCTGCAGCTCAGTGGCACTGCCTTTATCCTCTAGAAGCAACGGAAAATGATAAATGAGATTAACAAGCTTCAGTCTGAAGTGAAAACTAAATCTGTGGCTATACAACTCTCATTGAATTCATTCTGGTCAGGGGTTGGTTTGTTCATTCGTTTTCTAGGAAAAAGCAGTTCTTTGCCTTGGCCTCCTGAGAATCGGAAAACGAGATTGAAACAGCTGGAGCAGCCTATTTCAGAGCTTAGCAAAGAATACTACACACAGCATTTAGGGATGTAGATGGCTTGTTTTCCTTATTTGCTTCCCAACCAGAAATTGGATGAACCTTCGGGATGCAGAAACAGGGAAAATCCTCTGGCAAGGAACAGAAGATCTGTCTGTACCTGGAGTGGAGCATGAAGGTACTGTGTGACTTTATTGTGCATCCTGGCGCTGGGTGGTGCTGCATTTCTGGGTCACCTGAGTTGCAAACATACCCCTACTCTGAAGGACAGATGTCATCTTTGGGCAAGTCATATCACCTCACTGTGTCTCAGATTTTCCTCACACATTAAAAAGGAACCCTCATCTCCATCAGAGGAGCCTGGGGAATTAATTAAAACATACTCTGGCCTGAGATTAATGCCCATTGTACAAGGAATTGTTAAGACCTTATCTGGTGTGCAGTTCACTCATCTATCTAGAAGATGGATGACTGCAAACTGTAACAGATGCAGAGAAGAGCTATTAAGAGAAGCCACTGAAAAGATTATGGATAGGAGGATGGTCTTCCTTTGGAGAATAGAGGAAAGAAGCCGTTCTTGGATGGCCTAGCAAGAAGAGAAAGCTGAGGTGGATAGGTTATGTTCAATAAATAGGCTGAGAAAGGGGAGAGGCATCCGACAAAGGGGATAATGTCTCTTCTCCCAGGCAACCAACAGTAAGACAAGAGGGCATGGTCTCGAGCTCTGCCAGGGGAGGTTTAGGGTAGATACCAGGAGAAAGTTCTTTACAGAGAGGGTGATCAGGCACTGGAGTGCGCTGCCCAGGGAGGTGGTGGATTCTCCGTCCCTGGAGGTGTTCAAGAAAACACTGGATGTGCCTCTTAGTGCCATGGTCTAGTAACTGCAGTTGTCGTGGATCAAGGGTTGGACTTGATGATCTCAGAGGTCCTTTCCAACCCATCTTATTCTATGATTCTGTGATAATCTGACTGTGAGTTAAAAGAAGGTGTGGGAAATGCAGTTCTGGTACAATCCTGCAACAGAAGCAGTGAGGACAGTCAGAATAATTGTTTTTAAATTAAGACTGTATGTGTCTTAAAGTCATTATATAGTACTTGTATGTGTCTGTGTATGTTCTGTGGCTATTCAGGGCAAATCACAGTCTAGACATAGCAAGCAAAGAACCAAATATATAGCAGAATGAATAAAATATATTTCCTTTAAACAGAACTTCTATTTGCTTTTTAAGCACGACTTCTATTTGATTTAAGTACAGATTTCTTTATAAAATGAACTCTTAAGTTTCAAATCATGATACTGTATTACTGCCTTAACTCACTATTACCAGTTAGATGAAATAAAAACAATATTAATGTGGTATTGGATTGCTGCCGATGCCTTAACATTAAACTGCCTTAAGGAGTGAAAATCACTGCCTGAGCACCTGAAACTGGAATTAATCATCTAAACCAGCTTTTGACGGCAGGAGCTTTTCCTGTCAACTCAGTTCAGTGACAGGGCATTCAAAACTGGGAGGCAATTTGGGAGATGCAAATCTGTGAAGTTTAGTTTCTTCCAATACACAAGCAGATCTTGGAGTAAGCTGCTGAGGTGTAGCACTTACAGAATCCCCTGTTGTTCCCAGTCACCACAGCCAGCTTTCATTCATGAAATAAAAATAGTCCTTTCATAGTTTAAGCAAAGTTGTAGTCTGAAATGTAAAATCAGTTAGGCTGAGGTAGCTTGCTTTCTTATGTCTCGATATTTAAGGTAACTTTATTAAACTATATGACAACATAATGATATGGATATTTTAATTTAATTTCAGTTTCTAACCAAATGCAGTTGGACCCAAAATTATTTGCTTGGTAAATAAGAAATGTGTCATTTATCCCTTCCTAATATAATCAGCATAAAGCATAATGTATGTTAACTATGTAAGTGCTTAATTAAATGTGCAGGTATAGTATATCCTCAAGTTAACAAAAAGCAGTAGTAAATTTAGGATTAAGTCTATGCTTAGCTGCATTCCAGCGTGTCTTAAAATAGACCTAACTCATGAGAATCAAACTTCCTTCTTTTCTATCTTTTTAATAGAAAAAAGGAAAATAAAAGTAAAATGAGTTTTAAGTAAGTATTTTCAATTAAAATTTTCTACTTGATGGTATAAATTAAAATCTCTTAAATCAGATATTTAAAGACTACACAGTCCTACTTGTATTAAAAGTAATCCTTTTTTTTGTAGTTTTACAATATTAAAGCAAACACGCTCAGCAATCTGTCTTGGGGATGAAAGAAATGTAATTACTAAATTGCAGAATAGTTTTAACGAGCCATTTTACACTTAACTGCAAAAGGACATTTATCATAACAGACTGTAGTCTGTACTTGTGAGTAAAGGATGGTGCCATGCAGATTTCTATGCTGAAAAAAAGAACCCTAAAAATAATTAGAGAACTTATACATCTGACACTCTTCCCTTACATGTTTAATTTTGGCTTTTATCTTTTTTTTTTTCTAACCAGCTGTGGGCTGTGTACTTCTCCATGGGATAGGATGCTGCCTTACATTCCCTAACCTTCCAGCTCTTGAGACTGGTTTCATATCAAGGCCCTACTCCATAAAACTGCTCTACGTTAGGTGGATTTGCCTGGGGTTTGGCAGACTCTGTTCATGGATGTTTTGATATACTTTCCATTTAGGAACAGTTTGGCTCATAAAGCACATGCCAGCTGTATTCCCTCCCCTCTTTATTTCTAATAAATTTACATGAAACATGCTCTAATATGCAGGAAGGATTATGCACAATCACACCACTGAAATACGACGGGCTTGGGAGGTTTTAGTATATTGACTCTCTACCATATTGTCCCAATTAGGACCTTTCAGCATATTAATCAGTGCTCCCAAACTGTCCCTTCTCTTACTCCTCCACCTCTAAAAGAAAATAATTTTGTGAAATATCTCCGAGGTACAGTTTGCCATTTGATGTCTCACCCACTGCAAGGGCCCAGAAACCTGGATTGCCAAGTTGCTCTCTTAAACTCCCTGGTGTGGTACCAGCTTTGCAGCCTGTGTCAGGAACAGGCATTTTGTGTACTTCTGCAGGACAACTTCCCAGAGCTCTGAGGTGGCTCAGGAAGTGCTGCTGGGCTGAGAAACACCCGTTTGTGGTTCGCTGGGGATGCACAGTGTGAAAGGGAAGGAGAAGTGAGAATGGCTCACAGGCTTGGTGTGCTAAGCAGCCCTTTGGCTGCCTGTGATCTTCAACACACTTCCTAAAGTAAAAATTGAAGTTGCATCTCATATTTCAACTTAAAAAATTATGGGGTTTAGTAACAAACAACTGAACCAGGAGACTGAGAGATCAGTGTTGTATATCCCTGGTTCTGTCACAAGTTTAATTCCTGGCTCTGGGCATAGTACTTCACCTATTTGCATCTTGGATTTCACTCTTGCAAATGTAAAAACAAAGTCCTTTGTGTTTGCATTTCTCCTGCTGCTATGATCTTGTACTAGCACTTATCATTATTTCAAACTACAGAATAATAGTGCCTGCAGCAGCTGGGTTTGTTTTACTGTGTCCAAATAATGCTTCTTTATCTGTTTCACAGCTCGAGTTCCTAAAAAAATCCTGAAATGCAAAGCAGTGTCTCGGGAGTTAAACTTTTCCTCAGCAGAACAAATGGAAAAATTCCGACTGGAACAGAAAGTTTATTTCAAAGGGCAGTGTCTAGAAGGTATGGATGTGCTCTGTGTGCTGCAGCACATGGACTGACCCAGTGTGGTGGAGATTAGAGAAACTAAAGTGGGTTGGACATGGTGATTTTAATTTTTCAGAGTGGACTGAATCACTGATCTTGTCAGGACTAATGGGCCACAGTATTAGGGATTGCATTTCATAAGTGTGTTAACACTTTGTTATGTAAGCAAAAAAGCTGGGTAATCATGCCTGAGGGCATAAATCCACCACAGGCTGCCTGAGGCAAGGAAACAGGTTATTTCAGAGTCCCCTATTACTGGAATTCCTGCCTCTTCCTCAGAGTGCTGGCACTGCCAGGCTGGAGCCTCTGGTTTAGTTTACCTGGGCTACAGCAGTGCCACCAGCTTTTGGTTGTGACTCCACATCTGACTCCACCTCTGACCCCACTCACTCTTAATCTGGGCTGGAGGAGGGGCTGATGAAACACTGAGCTCTGTGTCTTCTGGGCAGCCAGCTGCACACTTGATCTCAACTGGATCCGGGGAATGTCTGCAAGGGGAGGAGTGTGGTTTCCCTGTTCCCATTTAGGTGTGATAAAATTTCCACTGAATGCTAAGGAAGTGGTGTGACCTTATCAATACCATCAGCTATTCTAGAAAGGGAGTATCTGCTCTAAGAGGAGGGCGGGGTTCAGTGCAGCTTAAACTGTACAAAGTAATTTAAATGTAAAATGTTGGCAGCACAGCAGGACAGTTTAGGGAGTTCCCCAGCCTGGTGAAAAGCAAAAGGACCATTTGTGGATTTTATTGTCTCTCAAATGCCTCTGGATCTTCTTTTTACTTTGCAGAATGGTTCTTTGAATTCGGTTTTGTGATTCCTAACTCCACAAACACCTGGCAGTCCTTGATAGAGGCAGCACCTGAATCACAGATGATGCCAGCTAACGTTTTAACGTGAGTGCCTTGGCCTTGCAGAATCTGAGAGCAGGAAAAACAAAAGTAGTGTGTGGCATTTCCTTAGGGGCCTCAGTGGGAACAAGGAGAGGGAACTGCTACCAACTCTGAATCACCTCACTACTGTTAGTTGTTGAGAGATAAAAGGGGCTAAGCCAACCTCATTACCTTCCTTCCCATAGGTCCAGTTTGCATTAATATAGCAGTAAAGGTTTGGAGAAAGTGGAACTGATCCTTTATTAGAGTTGCTTAATTTTTTTGAAAAGTGAACCATGAAAGGATTTAAAAATGTTTTACAGCTTAATACCCCTTAGATCCAGGGTTAAAAATAACCCAGCAGATGTCTGGGCCATATTGAAGTCAGCTATTGATCACTGACTCTTGCCCAAGATGGTTTTGTTCATGCAATATATCACCTGTAGTAGCTCCTCTAGTATTTGTTCCATCACTGCCATTTTGCTGAGCCTTGTGTCTCTAACATTGGCTTATACACCATGCATTTAGTCACATGGAGTCGTATCTGGAGCTAAAAGATCCTTAACAGGTCATTTTACAGTCACCTGTAGTAAGATTCACACACCTTCCTCAGGAAAGTCTACTCCTGGCTGCTCTTTGCACGTGGACTCCTGGGCAGGTCAGTGATCCCTCAGATGTGCCACAGGAACACATGCTGGGCATTGCCCTGAGCGTGGGCAGCAAGGCTCCAGCCTGGATGGGATGATGGAAAAAGCTCCTGGAGGGAGGCCCTGGGGAAGGGTAACCAGCCTCCCTGCAGTGCTGGATGGGCACTGGCAGGCACACGGGGAGCACTCCGCCAGCAGAGACAGAAGGGTTTGGGAATCCCGCTGCCAACAAGAGGCAGACAGGGAGCAGCAGGCTCACTGCAAGGTCACTGTGTCCTCTGGAAGACCTCCCTCTCCAGCATTTTCCCTCTGGCTCCCTGTCTGGAGGAAAGCCAGTTGCATAGAGAAGGCACCGGAATGGGAACTACCATTACTGATTTCCACTCCCAGCACGTTCCAAAGAGAGGGGGAACTCGGGGGAGCATCAGTGTTCCAATAGTGCTCCTGGCACAGGCTGCTCAGAACCTCGGAGGTGCTGCACACCTCAGCTCCCAGAGCTGGTGGCTGTCAGTCAGTACAGGAGGAGCCAGATTTGGGAATCAGAGTAGAGAAACAAGAACATCTGACAAGTTGGTTTTGATCATCTCAGGAAATCAAGACATCCTCAGGACTGGGAATCAAGTGAGTCCAGTTCTCAAGTGACCTTGAGGATTTTCCCATGTCCCATTCTTTCCCTGAAGTATGTCCATGTGTAGTGGGCAGCCAAGATCTCTCTTCTTTTCATGGAGGTGTCCTAAAGTCATTTTTGAGGCTTTTCACTAGAACCCCCAGCCCAACGAAATCCAAAGGGAGATCTGTGGCCCTAAGAAATCAGCCTTTTTCAGCTGCCAAGACTTGGAGAGCCCCTCACTTTCTGATATTCCCAAAGACCTCATGTTGGTCTCGGCGTTCCCATAGCAGGAGACAGTGGAGATGTAATACTTGGTGCTAATCAAGGCACTGCACGAAGAGTTCCCAGGATAACTGAGTATCAGATTGGGAACATTCCCTGACATGTGAGTTCCAGCACAATCCATACCACAGCAAAACCCCTACACTCACCAGATGCATCTTTCTCAGTGTTACACCAAGTGCCACAGTGGAGGTGGAGCTGCTGCTTTGGTGTTCAAGAGCCAGGTTATTTAAACATGGTCAGATCACACTGCTCAGGTGTCCAGATGGTGTAATTGTCCCAAAAGTTCTTGCTTCTGTCTGCCAAAATCTCCAAAGTCAGCAAGTTAAATCCTCAGAGCTTCTGTCACACCCAAATCCACATTTCCACTGCAGTTTGTATAAAATATGCTTGCACATTTGTATTTAAGCACTTCTTGAGGGAAATGACATGTTAAATTGGGTGATGTAGCTTGCTCAGCACTGGAGGACAGAGATGGGGAATAAGAAAAGAATTCCCATTGGTTTTCACAATTCCTGCAGGAGAGAGGGGCCTGAAGGTGCTGGGACTGCTCGTTTATTTTTAGCAAAAGGAGTGAGCAGAAGTTTGCTGTCTGAGCACTCTGCAGCCTGAGCAGTACTGTGCCCAGAGAGGGGGTGACAAGGGAGGGATGGATGGAGGGAACATTCCACATAGGAATGTACTTAGGAGATCCTTCAGTCCTGGCTGACCTAGGACACAGTGCTCGCTGCGCTGTTGTGGGGTGGGAAAGGTGTGAGCCCAGGCTTGTGGGAATGTGGAGAGGAGCAGTTGTTGTCCACTGTTTGTGTGTCCTTCTAATGCCTCTCCTCTCTCCTCCTTTCCTCCTGCAGTGGTAATGTTATTATAGAAACCAAATTCTATGATGATGATCTTCTCGTAAGCACTTCCAGAGTGAGACTTTTCTACGTTTGAGATGGGGCTTTTTGGAGCTGTTTTAGTTTTCCTCCATGCAGTTCTTGGTGCAGAACCCCCCGACTATCCAGTGGAAGACACTCCTGTAGGCGGTGACCCTGGGGACCAGCTCAACGTGGGTTGTGACCTTTGCCCATCAGTTATTTTGCTTTCTCCTCTGACAAGACCAGACCAAACCCTCAGAGATGGGGCCATCTGCTCAGAGATGCCCTGGGGAAGAGAGGTTGTCTCTGAACATGGGCAAAAGGTGGTCATGCAGAACCAATACTGTAAATTATGTTAGTCTCATCCTTTCTACTTTTCTGGACCCTGGTATAATCTCCGATTTCCACTCACACCAAACTGTCAGTGCTTTTCTTTTGGCATTAAGTTAACCTCTTCATTTTTCTCATGTTGTAGGTTTTTATCCTTTTGCTGGATTTCTGTGTAACTGGTCCACACATCCTCTTACCCTGAACTTGTAAAATAGTCTGTGATATCACCTAATGTAATTAAAAACAATTTCTGAATTAAAACATTCCTACTGTCCAAAGAAGGGAAGAAATGCTAGTTCTGTGTGTTTTCCTTTCTGTTACAAAAACATTTCTCAGCGGGCACAAGCTCCCATCACTCAAGCCAGCTGCACCAGGCTTTCCACAGGCCTGCCTCTTCCACAGTCCCCATATCCTGGTTAAATTTCTCTTCCTCCAGCTGGCCACGTTGGAATGGTGTCCTGACTGCTCTGACCAAGGCTTCTCCTTGGCCTCCCCTCTCTCTGTTAATCCCTTATGGCATTTTGTCCCTTTGTCACCAGTTTTCAGGCAGCACCACACACTTTTCAGCTGTTCGAAGTGTCTGGGGACACTCAAAGCTCTCTGGAAAACCTGTGCTCCCCTGAGCTCACCAGCATCACTCCTGTGCTGGGCTGAGCTCCCTGGAGCTCCGCTGCGACTGCAGTTGACAACACCAACAATCCCCACATGTGAGGCTTTAATGACACAGGGCAGCAGTTTTGCTGTGACAGATTCCTCCAGCCCTGGTGCTGTGCTATCCTCTGTTATTTGTAACCAGCTCTAACACATGGACATCGTGGGAAGGGGCATTTCCAGCTTCTGCTCCTAAACATCCAGAAAGTTGTATGATCCCTCAGTGCCTCGGTCATCCTGTCCTGTGGCTGGGCTTGAGTTTCTTGGGAGAGTCACAGTGAAATAAAAGGCATCATTTCAGATCCTGGATTCAGCCCCTGGCTGTAAGTGGGAGGGATACGGTGTAAAAATATTTTAGGGGGATTGAAGTTGGACCATTAATCAACATTAGCCAGTATAGCAGCTTTCTTGTGAGACCTCACTGATGGATCTCGGCCTGGGGCACTCAGAGGGCAGTCTTGGCAGCAGCATGAGCCATCCTGAGCCAGCCTTCAAACAAAGACATCAACTGAAACTGCACCCAGCGTGAATGACACCCAGTGAGGGTGGTACCTCACTCAGAGGAGGGACAAAAGGTATCCAGATAGGAAAAATTAAAAAGGTTGAGGGTCTTGAGAGCAGATGCCTCTGTGTGTTCTGGGCCAGGTGCTCTGTAGACCCACATGGGAGATTCCAGCAGAGACAGGGAGCAGGCGCCTCCTCTGCCAAGCTGAGCTACAACCAGGACCCAGAACAAAGGGACAGATGTTCCCAGTGGGACTGAGTCTGCCCTGGGTGCTTGTTCTTCTAAGGGCCTGTTGTATCCTGGGCTGCACCCAAAGCAGCACGACCAGCAGGACAAGGGAGATGATTCTGGCCCTATTGGAGGGGGCTCCAGAGAAGGGCACAAAAATGATCATAGGGGAAGAACAGCTCTCCTGTGAAAGCAGACTGAGAGCTGGGTTTGTTCAATCTGGATGGAGAAGGCTCCAGAGAGACCTTTATGTAGCCTTCCAGTACTTGAAGGGGGCATATAGGAAAGATGGGGACAGACTTTTTAGCCGGGCCTGTAGCAATAGGACAAGAGGTGATGGCTTTAAAGGAGGGTCAATTTATACTAGATGTAAGGCAGGCGTTTTTTACAATGAGGGTGATGAAACACTAGATCAGGTTGCCCAGAGGGGTGGTGGACCTACCCAAAGCATCTCACTGCCTGGAGATGTCCCTGCTCAAGGCAGGCAGGTTGGACGAGGTGACCTTTAAAGGTCCCTTCCTACCCAAACTATTCATGAAACAAGCTTGGAACTCCCACTCCCACCTGACCTCCTCGGCGCCTGTGGGACGTCCTCCCTGCGGAGCCTCTGGAGGCTCCACGGGGCTTTAAGAGGCCACCGACACGGGGTAAGCAGCCCTGGGATAGGGCCTGGATGGACGTGGGCCCTAAGACGACCCGGGGCCCCTTCTCACCCTGCCCGAATTGCCCCAGTTTGCCCAGTCCGCCCAGTTGGAGCTGCCGGGCCCCTCTGCGGCGGGTCACTGGCGCCCTCCAGTGGCCTCCTGGGAAATAGCTGGGAGCAGCTCACCAGCTCCTGGTCCTGGACCAGCCCCTCCCAGTGTCCCCAGGGCCGGGATCAGCCTTCCTGGCAGAATCGGTGGAGCAAAAGGCAGGACCAGGGGAGAGCAGGGGTCGGGGCCAGCCGGTAGAGCACGGGGGGCTGTGGGGTGTGACCAGACACCACCCAAAACCCAGGCAAAGGGCCCTGCTGTGCTCAGAACAGGAGCCTGTCCTTGGCCCAGGCAGCTGCGGGTCCCCTCCCTGTGGGGCTGACAGGATTTGGGAGCCCTGGGAGAAGGAGCAGAAAACACAGGCATCGTGGCTTTGGGGCAACAAATGTGCCAGCAAAAGGAAAATAGGGCTGGAAAGGACAAGAGCAGACCAGAAGGTCAGGGATGCAGGTGTCACCACTGCCACCACCCATCCGTGTCCCTGGGGTAGTTCTGGCTGTGACACAAGAGCAGCCCCTTCTCACCCTCTGTGCAAAGGTTGAGGGTGAGAAGTGGGCTCGGGGACCAACACAACAATTGCCCCTTTTGTTTACAAAAGTTCCCACCTGGAAGTTCACAGCCTTGGCAGGGAAACTTCCTGCAGCCTGGTCCACATGCAGGGCTTCCCTCCACAAGGGGAGGGCTGTACTGTGGGAGAAGGGGCAATTTTTGGGGGTAGGACCTGGCTGGGTCATGAGGAGCCTCTCACTACACAGGGCCTTGCCCAAAGCCCAGCCACTAAGAAAATCCTTGGCTTACCTGGAGCTGCTGCCTCCCGGAGTTTGCTGGAGCCGTCGGCATCTGGCTGAACAAGCAGCGCTCGGGAGAGGAACCGGCCGGATTCGGCAGCAGCCGCTGAATCCCGGCCGGCAGCCGCGGCTTTCCCTGGCTCATTGTTCACAGCCGGGGTGTTCTGGCCTCGGCAGCTCCCATGGCAAGCACCAGAGCCTTCCAGCCGCCGGCACGCACAGGACATTTGTTCCTACGAGAGCCCGGGGGCAGGCAATGTGCTCAGAGGCTGCTTCCTGCCAGCCGGACAGCCCCATGTCGGGAGGGCTGTGAGACCCACTGGCAGCCTGTGCAAACCCAGCAGAGAGGGCAGGGTGGCCCTGCAGAGCCTGGGCACACAGTCAGAGGCCGCAGAGACACACCGGGAAGTGGAGGGACCTGTGCACAGCCCAGGTGCTGGCACAGATAGAGATTGGGATAAAGCTGCCTCTTCACGGCCCTCCAGCCATGTCTTCACCCGGGAGCCCTCCAGCTGGGGTGTAGCACAGCTGCTGAGTAAAAGCGAGGGAGGAGGGTGATGCACAAAACCCTTTTGGCTTCAGGGGAGCTCTCTGCATGGTTTTGGGTCCATCACATCATAAGGGTCCCTGAATCACAGGCATGGCTGAAAGGCACGATCCTACCCCCCAAGTGCACTGGGCTCTTGCCTGCGATGAGGGTGAGTGGAACAGGGCTCTCACACCTTGTGCCCGTGGCCAGCAACCCCTTCAGGGTGTCACCCACCTCAGCTGCTGTGGGAGCCCTCAGCTGCCTGACCGCCTGGCAAAGCCGACTGGGGCTCCCGCTGGCACGTGCCCCAGATCTGCCCTGCCCAATAAAGCTCAGGCGGGGAAGTAGAGCCGTCCTAACGTGGTTAATTAGCTGATTCATGAAAGGTGCTGCCGAACAAAAGGCGCACAAACAGCCCAGGGCCACGTTATGTTCGGTGTCTGCTTTGCTACTCTTACCTTCCTGCAGGCGCCGGCGGCGCGGGCAGAGCGTGGCAGCGGGCACGGCGTGGTGGCCATGGGCAGCCTGCAGGGTCAGCACCATCTCACCTCACCTCCCCTGGCTCTGCTGTCCCCCAGCAGCACAGGAGGGTTGGGAAGGTTTGAGTCCCTCCGCTTCTTTTGTGGGGCACAGATTGCACCCCTTGGTTGCCATGACTATGCAGGCAGAGCACCAGCCAGGCAATGAACTGCCCAGACCCAAGGATTTTGGGGCTGCTCCCAATGACAGGAGGGCAGCTGAGGCAGAGACAGGACTCAAAGGGCCCTTTTCCAGTCCAAGATGCCCAATTCCTCCTGCCCTAGGGAGCCTCTGACCACCAGCTCCTCAGTGCCATGGGACGTGGGTGTGATCCCTGCTGGGGATCAGCAGCTGCCTCACCCCACTGCACATCTGACACCCACATCCACAGCAGTGCTCTGGGAGTGGGACCAGCCATCACCACGGTCCCCTGGAAGAGCACTCAGTTCTTATGGCATCCAGCTCTGTGCCGAAATCCTGCCTGCAACATCCTCCCCATACCAAAATCCTGCCTGCTCTCTCAGCACCCCAGTGCTGGGCAGGGCAGGGAGTGCGGCAGACACCCAGGAGGGATGACAAGCTGAGAAGGGACAAGCTGGGGACACAGAGCAAGGGAAAGAGAAGACAGTGTAATGGTGCTGGTGTCTCCAAAGCCAAGCTGGAAAGGTCTGATATGGACCCGAGTGTACAGAAAGGAGACAGTGACAAATTGTGTCCAGCGGGAAGGGATCCCGCTCACACCAGCTATGGAAAATGGGCACCAAGAAATGGCTGGGAATGCAGGAAGAAACCACAAGAGTGATGTGATGACCTAGAGGGCAAAGGAGTGACAGAGCTGGGGTTACCTGGCTGATGGAAAAGCAAAAGTATTCCAAGGAGAGGGCAGAGGCCCAATTTCCATGGGAGGAGGTGGCAAAAGCAGCAGCTGAGGCCGGATACATTTGGCTCAGGAACTGGGAACGTCTGCACCCCTTGATGTTTCCCAGAATCCTTGCAGGAAATTCCCTGGCACAGAGCAGGAGCACGGGGGAGGTAGTTCATTCTGGCCCAGGCCAGAAGCCACGCTGTGCCGCCTGTTCATCCCCAAGAGGCTGGCTGGCTTCCCTGGCAGGTTGGCCTTGGCAGCAGGACCCAGGGACACGGGACAGCCATGGCCTGTCCCCACGATGCTGCCGGGGCTCTCGGGGGGAGTGCTGGGCTTCCCATCCTGCAGCACTAGATGGTGCTGCAAGACAGCGCTGGCGCCCGGGCTGCCCCGGCTGCACAGCGCGGGTGGTGATCGGGATGGCACTGGTTGTGGTCACCGCCTCGGCCACCGAGGACCGGCCCCACGCCAGGCGGGCTGGTGCGTCACCCGGGATGGGACGTGCCACCAGCTCTACCCCAAGAGAGGAGCGGCCTTTGTGCTGGGCTGCACACACCAGCCCCGAGGCCCCGGGATACCAGTGGACACACGGCGAACACTGGGGCTGCTCCTGCCGCGGGGTGAAGTGTCCACGGGCACCGGCACCTCCCTGTGCCTCATGCCTGCCTTCATCCTTCTTCCCACCCTACCCCTGCCAAACTGGGGGTGCACAAGTCCCTCGGGCCCAAGGCCATGGCAAACAGCCCAGTGGGGCTCCCCATGGCCAAATGCAGCTCCCAGCCTTTACTGGGGACCAGTGGAGGGCCCCACGGTCACCTCATGGGGCAGCACAGGGTGCAGGGAACACTGGCTCCAGCACCTATTTGGGGGCAGGTGCCTCATGCTCATCCCTTCCCATGGTAGAGTCCTATGGTCCCACTCCTTCCCACTGCTCACCTCGCAGGATATCGCTCCAGAGCTGCAGCCTTGTCCCACAGTCCATCCCAGGGATGGAGCTTTGCACTGGGGGATGTTCCCAGGGAGGCAGCACATCCTCATCTTGGGGGGATAAACAGGGCTCAGGGGGTTTGCCCCAGGATAGGAAGCCAGTCCCTGCAGTTGTTGGGGTTTGGCAGCTGCTCCGAGCCCTCGTGTGCCTTTGGGGCCTCACTTGTTGGCAGAGACAACCCTGGGCAGGATGACTCCCAGCTCCATGCAGGACCATACTCTCTGCCACTTCAGCCAGGTAATTTGGAGCCACATCCCTTCTCTGCCTGTGGATCTGGAGTCTGGCAGTGCCCGGGGAGCAGGTGCTTCACACACGCTGTGGGTCATCGTCCTCCTCAACGTAGCCCAGGGGTCACTGAGCATCCAGGTCTCCAGCTTTGGGCACAAGCTGCAGCACTCACACCTCCTGCCCTGAGCCCTGACAGAGCGGTGCTGGTTTCCAGCTCCCTGAAGGAGCAGGGCCAGGAGCCTGTTCTGCCTGCAGCACAGGAGAGGAACCCAGGGAGATGCCCACAGAGCAAAGGCACCACCGTGCCCAAAGCAAGCTGGAGGACCCACACCCTCACCCAACACCCAGCTGGCACTCAGGAGAGGCACAGCCCCTCACTTTCAGGCCTCCCTCCCAGGCAGGAAAGGACATATGCAAAGATCCCATCCCTGTGGATTTACAGCCCAATGTCTCTATTCCTGTGGAGACTCCAAGGGCTAACTGGGCTGAGCTTTGTCATCCCCCAGCTGCCCCCCTTACACTGTGCTTTCTTACAAAAGGAATGCAAGAGCCTCTCCAGGTCCCCATCTGCTCTTAAGGGGAGCACTCAACGCTTCCTCCCAGGTCTCTTTCCTGGGCTGCACGTAGCACAGCCAAGTGCAGAGTGGCCTCTGAGTCCACCAGCCCTCCCTCTGGGGCTCCCCAGATGTGAACAGGAGTCACAGCCCTTGCTGGGGTAAGCAAAGCTGAGGGTCCCCCACAGCCCTCCTGCTCTCCTAGTCTTTGGAGAGGATCAGCTAGAACAGACAAGATGGAGCAGCATCAGCACAGGGCTCTGTGCAAGAGGAGCCCCAGGCACCCCAGCTCTGCTCCCTCTCCAAGGCTCCCACCCCACAGTGGGGAAGGATTGGTGTGGTGGCCCCAAGCAGACCTGGCAGCAGGGATTAACATCCAGCTGGGTTTCAGAGCTCAGGGACCTCCACTGGGCTGGGGACTGCCAAGTCAGGGCCCAGGACCAGCCTGCCCTGGCTCACCAAGGGGGATGTGGCAGCCAAGGACAAGAAACTAGGGTTCTTATCTGCTCTTCAGCCTGTGCTGGGCTCTCCTGCCCCCACCAGGCAGCTCTCAGGCCATGCTCACTGACATCCTGGCTCCATTTAGGAGGCACATATTTGTTATGTGGGTTGAGTGAAGACTGGCCAAGGGCTCTGGGCTTCTGTAGCCCACCCCTGAGAGGTCTGCTTCCTTGGGACACCTTGCACCCTGAGCCAGGTGGCAATTGCTCTGCCAGAGGAACAGCTCTTCATGTCTGTTTTCAACAGCAACCACCCAAAAGTGCTTCTGTGTTTGTGATTTTGAGGAGTCATGCCTGAAGGCAGTTTCACTCATCAGACTCTTTAAGCCAATTGTTTGCCCAGACACTACACCAGTAATCCCAGCCTGTGTCAAGGTGCAGTCCAAGACCTGCATTCCCCACAGGTAGATTCTTCACCAAGCCTCCAAGGTGCTCCAAATTTCATGAAGGTTGTCAAGATGCAACAAGAAGTTTTGGATGAGACTAACTGAAAGCTACAGCTGGTGCAGGACAAGCTTGTGCTGATGGAACAGGTCCTAACCCACTATGGGCAGGTCAGGACTGGAGACAGGTCTGCTGGTCCATGGCTCAGTCCAGTTGTCCTCAGGGCATGGGCTCAGCCCACCGGTCTCCCTGGCTGTGGCCTCTGGCAGCAGCTCCACTGGTGTGCTGAGTTTCACACCAACCACATAGAGGTTGCTTCCAGTTCACCTGGATGTTCAGCCACACACAGGTGGCTCCAGCCGAGGTCCAGCTGCAGCAGAATCCTTGGGGAGGGCTGCTCTTGGCCAAAGGGGCCACCAGTGCACATTGGCACAGCCCAAGTGCCTCCAGGCTTGTACGAGGCACCCCGCAGCTCTCCTGATGGTCACTTTTGGGAGGTGCCTTGGCTATATTCAGTGGTCAGCTGGCACACCCCAGAGCAGCTTCAGCCGTTCTGCCTCCATGTCCTCCAGGACCAGCAGGATCAGCAATCCAGGAGGGACTCGAATCCCTCACAATACACGGTCTCTGCAGGTGAGGGGCAGCACAGGCAGCTCTTCTGCTCTTCTGGGTGAGGGTCCAGCACCTCACCATGCCATAACACACACGAGGACTCATGCTCTTCACCTCCAGTCCCATGGCATCAGCCCCCACAGGGCCCAGCTCTGGTTGCCAGACAGGGATTGGATCATCTCCCGCACACCAGAGGCAGGTGGGACTCCCCAGATCCCCCTGGTCAGCCCCTGGCACGAGGCCAGCTCACCGGGGAGACCATCTCCAAGATCCTCAGAGGTGCCTTCAGCTGGCACAACTCCTGCAAGCCATCTCCTGCTAAGGGGGACATGCTGCTCCTGGTCCCTTGTCCCAAGACATCACCCAGGCGAGCATTCCTTGAAGCATTTTGGATTCACCCAGACACCCTCTGTGGCATCTGGCACCAGACGAGACAAAGCACCACACCCCAGCCTGCATCCCTCTGTGAGCCTGCAGGCAGGAGGCCCTTCTAAAGGACCACCACCCTCCACTCCAGGATAACCAACCCCAAATACAGGGCCCAGCACTGAGGGGCCTTTATACCCCTTGGCAGAGCGTGGCCACCCCTGACTGGCCAGGACAGCCAGCAGGCAGCGGCTCTGGATTGGCTCAGAGCAGGGCCCACTGCGCTGTGATTGGTGGGCTCTGTGTGCAGAGTGAGCACGGACAAGTGGCAGCACACAGTTGGCTGTGGGGGAGCGACAGGTGGCAGAACATGATTGGCTGGGTCTGTGACTGCTTGACTGTGATTGGTGGAGGGAGGGAGGGACAGGTGGCAGTGCAGGATTGGCTGCCTGGCAGTGCCTTGTGCAGGGATTGGCTGGGGCAGGACCCTGTGGTACCCCTTGCACTGAGCTGGGCCCGCTCTCAGCCCCGGCACTGGGACCAGCCCGGCCCCTCCCTGTGGGAGCACATCAGGGGCACAGGAGGTGGCAGGGCCTGCCAGACTCCCTGGGACTGAGCTGCAAGGGGGTAGAAATTGGGCACAAAATTACTGGGGCAGATGGAAGTGAGGGATTGAGATTTGCCCTCTCCATCACCAGTGGCCACAGGGGGCTCACAGCAGCCGGGTGAGGACCAGGAGCTGAAGGTCCCCTCAAACCTGCTCTCTCCTCACCCCCAGCTTCCCCATGGCCCACTCAT
Source organism: Pachyramphus minor (assembly GCA_013397135.1). NCBI lineage: Eukaryota > Metazoa > Chordata > Aves > Passeriformes > Tyrannidae > Pachyramphus > Pachyramphus minor. Next base: position 282,641 of record VYXB01007933.1, read on the forward strand.
CATCAGCCTGTCCAGCTGCAAGGCCAGAAGCAGCCTCCAGTTTTACCCCACCCCACACCAAAGTGGACCCTACTATTCAATGCCCCTAGGCTTTGGGGGGCTGCAGGTCATAGGACAGGTCTTGCTCTGCAACAGGGGCAGTAGGGCCACTACTTCTCCTCACTCCTGTGTGTTCAGGGTCCCCATATTTCAGTGACTCTTGAAGCCAGTTCTCATCTACCTGCCTGCAGAAACCTCTTTATTTGTCTTGCAAATCTGCAAGTACCAGCTTGAATCTTGCACTGTTGGAGCCCATCCCATGGGATCCCACCCCACCGAGGTTGCAGGAGCTGCGCCTGTGGCAGCCGTGGTGAGGGCACAGACCCAATTCCCAGCACTGCACCACAAAGCACCACCAAGCAGCACGGTGACACTCAGCCACTCCCATGTCACATCCCATGCGGGACATCAGAGCACTGGATAAACAAACCTGCCCCCAGCCCTGCCAGAAGCTCCCCATCACCCAGTAACTCTGATAAACTATCAGCCAGCACCACAATTAGTTGGGTAATTAAGGACAAAACACCAGATCTTGAGCTTATTTGCCACCAGTGTAAGCACAGGGTGACCTGGCTGCTCCCAGGGATTAGGAAGGGCAATGACCCTCCCAGCCACTGCATTAAATGCAGTTGGTATCTCTTTTTAAAAAAAAAAAAAGAAAAAAAATCATCTCTCAGCATCTGAACATTTGACTGCTGGGATTGCAGCATGAGAGGAGGAAACGAGACCATCTGGTGAGGCGTTGGCACAGTCTGGATCAGAAGGGAAAGGGAACTCCCTGGAGCCCAGGCAAGGGTTTGGGAGCACAGATACAAGGCAGGTTCCTGGTCTCCACACACCTGGCAGAGCAGGCTTGAGCTTTTCCAAGCTCCAGCACCTTAGAGGAAGGAGGAAAAATGAATTTGAGGAAGATTAGGAGCAGAGCAGCAGAGGCTTAGTCTAAGTTACAGCATTTTGGTTTGATTAAAGCAGACAAATGCCAGCTGCCTCCCCAGGATCCCACCACCAAACCTCTACCCCTGCACCCAAAAGTTGTTGGGTGACCAGTGCAGGCTGGAGTATCCCTCTGGGATCAGTTCTGGCTGAATCCAATCCCTGCTACTGCCTCCTCCAGCACTCAATCCTACCCTGCCACCAGTGATGCTGTAAACAAGCCCCCAGGGAAGGAAGGCATTTGCATGCTCTGAACACTCACCATCCCACTCCTGGGGGGGTCACTCACCTGCAGCAGACACTGCAAGGAAAGATTTTTTGGGGTGGGTTTCTCACCCTCCCCACTGCACAAGCCAATCCTCAACAAGTTTGATTGCAGAGGGACAATTGCTGAGCAGCCCATTCCCACACCCCTCAGCTCACTGCCTGTATCCCTGATGGTTTCCCAGTCTGTCCCATCCCTACTGCTTGCCCACGGCAGCCAGTCCATGCGGGATCATGCAGAGGCCATGCTGGAGGCTCCATTGCAGCTCTCCACGGGAATACAGCCATGAAAACACGCTGCCTCCCCTGCCCCAACAGCAGCAGGGGGGCAGCACAGCCCTCAGGCCCTCCCAATCAACACCCTGCACTCCTCTACCCGCTCTCTCTCTTCCCAGCCCAAGTCCAAAGCAAAGAAAGAAAGGAGAGAAAAGGGGAGAAAGAAATAAAAAACTAAAACAAATGAAAACCAAAACAAAAAGCAGCAGTTGGGAGGCAGCCTTGTTAGGACAACTCAGCAAAATAAAATTCCGGTTTATTGTTGGACAACATTGTTTCACACATACATCAAACAGGCCAAAAAAAAAAGAAAAATAAAAATAAACAGCAACTTCATAGACAGAAAAAAAAAAAAAAAAAAAAACCTTTTTATCTTTGGCCTTGCCACCTCATACAAACCACGATCTATGGTACAGCTAAAGTACATACACAAAAAAAGTTACTGGAATGCTCAGAATAAGATTGTAAATTTTTTTTTTTGCATTTTTGTCTTTTTTTTTTTAATTTTTTTTTTTTAC
>VYXB01007933.1:294043-322676 GCA_013397135.1 Pachyramphus minor
CCCCCGAGGGGAGCGGGGAGGGGCGGCCCGCCGAGCAGAAATGCGGGATTCCCACCCGTTTGCTTATTTTACAGTAAAAAAAAAAAAGAACAAGAAAAAAACCCACGTATCCAAGCCGCCTCAACTGCCCCCGCCTTGCGCGAGCTCAGGTCTTGGGGGGCACCAGGAGCTTCGCCGCGCTCCTCTTCCGCAGTCTCCCGTTAAAACACGGCCGTGCTCCCACCGCCCGCGGTCACCGGGGCAGCTTCTGCCTCCGAAGCCCCCCCTCGCCCCCCCGCCGCGGGGTAACGGGGCATTGGAGCTGCGAGTGAGGGAGCTCTGCCACACTCAAGATGGCGCCTACAGCCCTTCGCGGGGCAACCACACGGTTGTATCACTCTCTGGGAGCAGCTCCACCGCCCGCAGCGGCCTCGTAGGCGAGGCAACGCAGCGCGTGAACGGTCCCCGGTGCGGAAAGCGCGAAGGAAGGGGCGAAAGGGTCCCAAAAAGCGTCCCCCGGACGGAGAAGCGCGGCTGCCACACTCAACATGGCCACCGGGTAGAGGCCGATCTTGTCCTCGGAGGGCGGGATATAGCGATCGGGCGGTGCGGATTGGCCGGCAGCGCCGGGCGAACGCTGTGCTGACGCTTTGCGGCTTTTTATTGGCTGAGGCGACTGTCAGTCCATGGCGAAGCGGTTTTGAAAACCCGGAGGCGGAGTGTTGGAGCGGAGTTGGGGTTGTTCGACTGATGCCTCGGGGCGGCTGCTGCCGGCAGGGTTGCGGCCCTCCCAGGTAGGGGGAGCCGGGCGGCTCTGGAGTTGATCCCTACAAAGCTTCAGGAGAGCTGCAGAGGAGCCATGGCAGCCTCCGCACCGCCTGGTACCGGGCGTCGCGGCACGAGGCGTCATGGCGCCGCCATCCCTTGCCCCATCCCCTCGTGCACGCGGCGGGTGGACACAGAGACGGGGCCCCGCTCCCAGGGCAAAACGTCCCTCCCACGAAGCACAGTAGCACCGCAGTCAGGCTGCTTTTTGCCAGAGCATGCCACGGAGCGCTTTTCCCCTCAGCCTTCGTGTCCTGCCCCGTGTGGGACCAGCTTTGAGGGGATGGCGGCGTGGGCACGGGGGTCGGGGCCGCGGGGCGATGGCGGGAGCGGGAAGCACCGCGGCGGCTGAGCCCGTGTGGCGCCCGCTGACCCCGGCCCCTACCCCTGCCCCTGCCATCCTCCGGCCCCGGGTGCTGCGACCTCAGCAGTAACTCTGGCCTTGGATAGGTCGGCACAGCCCTGCCCTGCTCACAGCTGAGGGGCACCGCCGGTGTTTTGTCAGGGGGGTCTTTTTATGGACGATGGATTTCCCACTTTGGGACCTTTTGGGGATGATGGATTTCTCACGCTGGGACCTTTTGGAGACGATGGATTTCTCACGTTGGATGTCCCGCTCTGACCTGGGCGGGAGCAGGGCAAGAGCCTCTCCATGCGCTCAGGGGAAGGAGAGGCTGTGGAAACCGGGATTTCTGGTCGCTGCTGGCTACGCCTCTCGCTTGGAGTGTTCGAGACAAGGGCAGCTGCTATTCCCGGAGACAGGACTCTGTGGGTTTGGGGCAGGTTGCTCGCAGGGCTGGAGTCAAGAGCGCCCTCTGCCACAACCCAGCCGAGGCTGGCGGGCGGCGAGTCTCGAAATGCGTCCGAAAGAGGAAAGGGGAAAAAAAAAGAAACACCCAAGCCGAGCCCGAAAAAAAAAGCAGCACTTCTGCTATAACTTGGCTTTAATGCGTGCCTTCTCCTCAAACTGGGGATGTGTCTTTGAGCTTGGGGTTCCCACGTTTCAGGAAGAGTTAAAAAAAGAAAATGAGATGTGGAATATTTCAGGAAGAAAATTTGGAATCTAGGAATCCTCAGGGGATGGTCACACCAGGATCTCACAGAGGACAAGGGGCGGAGGGGAGGGAGGGGAGGGAAAAAAAACAACCAAGCTTGGTGTGGAAGCAAAACTGCCTTAAACCACTCCTCGTCGGAAATCCATGTATAGCCCTTGCTGCCTTCCCTCCGAGCAGCAGGATAACCTGGCTGGCGAGTGTCCCTCCGCATAAGGCAGGGAGAAGCAGGCTCAGTGTGGCTCTTTATGCCTCAGCAGCCCAAAAAGAAACAGCAACAACAAAAACTGTTGCCTGTAAAAGGCAGCTGCTGCTTTACCTCTTCTCCACCCCTCCCAGCAACTGAGGCTGGGGAGCGGCTCCACAGGGAGTGGAGAGAAGGAGGGTGGAAGGGGACTTTGCGAAAGTGCCCCAGCATTGAGGACAGAAGTTTCCAGGGTTGAGCTCTGCCTGGGACCTTGCTCCATCTGTGGCAGGCGATCGCTTTGGCAAAGGAGCCGAGGTGCTGGAGGAGGCAGTAGGAGTTTTCCCTCCTCGCCGGCCGTTTCCCTGGCTCAGCAAGTAGCAGCCTCTCTAATCCCCGGCGAAGATCATGCTGCTCGGGCGATTATTTCATCGCAGCAAGCTGCTCCTCGGAGGAAATTCTCATTACGCTCTTCGGAGAGGCAAGGGAGGGGCGACTGTCACTCAGCTGCTCTGGAAAAAACAGAGGGATGAGCCTGCAGCATCCCCGGGCTCCGGCGCACGAGACGTGGTAGTGTTTCTAGGTCAGGCTGGTGATGCGGGACGTGAAGCCGTCAGAGATGACATCCTGGCTGTGTCACCTTCTGTTCCTCGATGGGCAAGGGTTGCACACAGGGGCTGGGGCTTAGTGGACGTTGGCTCTGGAGGAGCACTGCTAGGGGGGCTGGAGGGGACGTGGGAAGGAGCTTCATGTGTGCTCATAGGAAGGAGGGGAGTTATGTAGAGAACTAGAATGCTTTTTGGCTCGTGGCCCAAAAGGCATCTTTGTGAGGCTGTGGGGCCAAGGCTGAGACCTCGCTGCAGGAGGCAGAGACTGTGCTTGGAGAGCACCGGCCACCCCAACCCAGGGAAGGGCTGAGGAGGCCGCCTTCCTCTCCGTGTCCTGGGCTGCTGCTCCTCCATCTGTCTGTTTACGAACCACGTAAACAGGCGGGAGTGGGGCCTGTGGTGCACTTTAATTAAGGGATGGAGACATCAACTTTGCCTTTCCCCAGAAGATTGCAAAAGGCCCAGGCGGGCCCCACACTGCAGCTCACGGCCATCCCTGCTCTGACACGAGCTCTGCCCCCCGCGTTACAACACAGCACTCTGACTCACCAGCCATTCCCAGCCCGCTGCTCCCTGAGCCTGGAGACAGTGCAGGGATCCCTCAGACGGATGTAGGGAGTCTGGCTGCTCTGTACCCCACTGCCAGCACCCAGAGTGGGACATGGTGGGCAGGACATGGCACAGTCCCACTGGCATCCCCCTTGGGCACCTATGTGGAACCTCAGCATGAGGGCAGCATTCTAGGTGCGTTATCCCCTGTGACTGGAGGATGTAGGAGAGTCACTGTGACCTCTCTTGGGTTCCCTGACCCCAGGCAGGCAATGGCACCGTGATCACTTGATGTCCGAGGTGCTCACTGGCTTCTCTGTGACTCCAGGAAGCCACTGCCTTGGCTGACTGAGAGGTGGTGGCAAGGGAACCCCCTTTCCTGCCTCCCTTGGATGGGTGCTGGCAGGAGCCAGGGCCAGCTGGAGAGCAGCAGTACACCCCAACACTGCTCCTAATTCTGGTGCTGGCTGTGAGCAGTGTGGGGATATGGCACAGGGGGATCAGGGAAGCCTCCAGTTTGGCATGCTGACTGTTCCAGGGAGCCCACAACAGTAGGAGTGGATCCAGCATCTCCTCCCTGGCTGCCAAGGGCCAGTGCCATCAATGCCATGGCCCAGAAGCCAGCACTCAAATCCCTGTCCTTCCTTGCCTGTGTGTTGGGACAACCTCAGCTCATCCGTGAGAGGCTGCTGGAGCCCTATGGCCAGGTTTAAAAGCAGCAAAGCTGATTATTGCCTTTTCTCAAGGGAAGGGTGAGGAGGCCACTGGGACAACCTGCCCAAGAGGCAGAGAGAAGAGACCTGTGCTCCAGGGCATGGGCTCGATGAAGCTGGACAACAGTTGTTTCTCTCATTAAAGTTTTCTGTTTTTCCCCCGGTTTGAAGGCTTGTTGTGACTACAACTCATGTATCAGGGCAAGGGCCCATCACACGGCGATTGCACACCCACAGCCTGCCCCAGGCCTGGGCCTTGGGTCAGAGACACAGTTTCACTCCTCAGGGCTCCTATCCCACTGCTAAAAGTGATGTGCGGGAGATATTTGAAAGGAGAGGGAAAGAAAGGCAGGAGGGAGGAAGCAAGTCCGGATTCTCTTCCCTCCCTGCCTCTTCCCAGCAGTTTTCAAACACAACACCTTTGCAATGTCTGCTGGAGGAGGGAGAACACCCCCTGCACATGCTCAAGGCTGGGTGCATGTTTGGGCAAGGATTGGCACATGCTGTGGCCAGCACCAGGCATATGACCCTGATCCTGCCCTGCTCTCTGTCCCCCTTTCCTCCCACTGTCCCCAGTAGGACACCACCCAGAGCCACCCCACAGGAGTCCACACCCAACCAGGGCCACTCTTCTGCCCCACGCCAGCCATGGAGTGTCCATGGCTGTCATCCTGCAGGGACAACTGTGTGGAGAGTCACCGCTCCTTATCCCTTCTTGCTGTGCCGGCACACCTGGGAGAAGACAGACATGAAGCGTGCATGCATACACTCACAAAACCAACCCCAAATCTGGATCAGTATCAGAGAGAATTAATTACTGGCTCATGCATATTCAGATAAGAAACTCAGCTGAACCTGGCGGTGCCTGGGGCAGCCCTGGAAAGGAGAATTCCTCTGGAGAGATATAAATCACCGCTCCCCTCTATCGCTTTCCCTGTGGAGCGCTACCTCCTGGGGAAGACTGAACCTTGATTTCCTTTTTTCCCTCCTTCTTCTTCGTTTTCAATCTGCGCGGGGCCCCTGTAATTACAATGGGCTGCTTTAGGGCTTGAGTTATTTATTGGGTAACAGCGACACACCTACCCGGCTCCAGCCGCCTGCCTGCCCTCGTGTCACAGCTTGTCCTGCCTACCCAGCAGCACCCCCTGTGCTGTGCCATGCCGTTCCATGCTGCTTTAGCTCAAGACAGCATGAACAGCAGCAGCAAACAGGGACCACCAACCTCACATGATCCACTAAAGTCACATACATGGTGGTGTAGGCCCTGGAAGCAGGGGTGAGAGCCACACTCTTGTTTATTGCAAAACACTGTCTCACACACATGTTTGGGATGCCCGGAGCTCACACTGGTTGTGAAATCCTTGGGCCCATTTTACAGATGGGGAAAGCAAGGCACAGAGCAGGCAGGTGATTTCCTTGGGGTCATCCCCAGACATCAGAAGAACGAATTTCTCCAGCCAATGTGTGGCTGGGAAAGAAAATGCCGGCTGAAGCACTAAGCTCAACACTTCAGCTGATGGGACCTGTCCCCTGTGCCTCTGTTCTGCTTCCTGGTGGGGGTCCTCTGCCCAGCCCCAGCTCTGCATCCCCCTGCCCAACTCTGCTCCTCCACAGGCAGCCTTGTGTGCTCAGAGGAGATGAGCGCTCGGGGCTGGAGACCACATGGCTGGAGGGAATTAAATAATTGATGGACCAGAAGTCTCAAGCAGATACTGAATCTCCAGGGGCAGCATTCAAGAGGCAAAGCAGAGCTCCGGACAAGACCCTTCTCTCTGATATGATGCCAACATGCCTCATTCCTGCCCAGGGCTTCTGGTGGGCTGAAGATGTCGGTTGCTGGGGATGGGAATGCTCCTCCACTCGTCTCGCCTCCCAGCTTGCCCCCCGCACTGCTGGAGCTCTGGAGGGACTGGCCACCTTCCAGCCAGGCAGGGAGGAGCCAGGGGAAAGAGGCCGCTGCTTCCAGGCTGAAACCCTCCTGCATGGGATGATTCCCACTGAGCAGCGCTGTCAGAAAGAACAGGCTGAGCACGGAGGAGGAAAGAAGTCTGCCAAATCAAGGTGGGTGCTTGGCTCTTCCCTGTACAAGAGCGTGGGGCCACCAGAAAACATCAGGCTTCACTCCAGTGAAAGGGACAGCCCTTCTGCCATGGCTGAGCTGTGGCCTTGCTGTGGGAGCATGGAGAATGGCTTAAAAATTTACAGGCAAAAAGCAACCGGATAAATTCAACATAGAAATCAGAAGAAGTTAAATCCAACAGTCCCACTCCCTATTCTGGAGGTCACTTGGCTCCAAAGACTTTGTGAGATTTGGTGACAGCCCCTTTCCTGCTCCCTGCCCTCAGCATCATGGCAGAGGTGCCAGTCACTAACTGCTGGCACAGCCACACTGGGCACTGGGGGTTCACAAGCTGAGAGGGGCACCCCCCGTGCAATGGCCGTGGATCCCAGGCATCAGCCTTGCAGGGTTGCAGCGGCAGGAGGAAGAGGTTTTCCCACCCAAAGCACTGATCCAGAGCTGGCAGGATCTGCCAGGCTGCACCATGGAGCATCTCTCTGCATTAGACATATTTGTCGATATTTAATCCACCAATAAAAGCAGTGCATGACCAAATTGAATATTTAATTTAATATACACTAACCAGGAGCCTGTTGGCATTTCACCCAATGGAAAATGTTTGCTGCCCTATCTATCTCTCTTTTTAACAGATTTTTCATGAAAAGCTGTTGATGTTTTTTTCCTGGGATTCATTCATATCTTTTTTTTTCTTTTAGGTAATAACACTATGATCTAAAAATCAGATCATTTACCAACTCAGGAGCTTAATGAACAAGCTGTTTGAATAGCCATTTGGACAACTATTAAAAAAAAAGGAGAGAAGAAGAACCCATTTCAAACCCTCAAAATAGCCCCCCCCCCCAACTTCAGTAATTTGCAGAAGAGCAGTTCCTTCATTTTTTTCCCTCAGCATACCAGATGAAACAATTGAGAGTGTTTGAAGCTGGCAAGAACTGCATTTCTAGCTACTGATGTCATGAAAATATAAATTGGCAGATTTTTCACGCTGGGTCAATGTGTAGCGATAAGCACAATGCCATACCTTTAGGAGCAGTATTTGTTGGTAAACAGATGGGAAGCAGCCTGTAATATCCGCAGTCAATAGTACACAGCCAATGTGCATTGGTGGAGTGACTGTCGGAGCAATAAATCGTGGATCTTCCTGGCGGAGCCTGGACCATCCTGTGCACCGACACTGTTGAGCCTGTTGTGGGCAAAACACCCAATGTGGAGAATCACAATGAATAATTTAGAGAGCGCCCTTGTTCAACGCTCTTAAAACTGCCCATTGACTCATTGCTGCTGCTCCCGTTTCAAGCAACTGGAGGAATCCTTCCTATTTTCCATGCCAAATATAGCAGTTTTTCCAGAAATGCTCAAACACACAAGCCAGGAAGTTTCCCTTCTCTGAATGAGTCACTGGAAGTTCAGGCTGCAGTTTCATGATTGCTTCAAGCCGATCGAAATCTGTGCTGCTGCCAAAGGAGCCGTCCAGCTCTGCCGGTGAGCGGCCTCGCTCACTCCTTGTGCAACCACAGTCAGATTAGGGAACAATCAAGGATGAAAACAAATTCTGCCTTTTTCTTTTTTTTCTTAGACTGAGGTTGATTTTCAATCAGATTGTTTGGCCAACTCATCTCATGGCTCTACAGACTTGAGAGGGGACTTGTCTGATTCAGGAGGTGTGTTATAAGGATGCTGCTTACATCAGAGTGACTCAAGGCAGAGGCAAAGGGACTATGGGGGGGGAAATGCCATCCCTGTGGGATATGTCCCCTGTGTCACACAGCTCAGCTGCAGAGCTGATGGATCTATGTTCACACCCCTAACAACAGGACGGAAACACAGGGAAGATCCCTGCCTGGGAAGGGGTTTTCTTGGGTGGCATTTCTCAGACCCTGGACAATCGTGATTTGCTGCCCATTCCTTTCTAACTGATGCAAACCCATGGGACCAATTTTAAACAAATTTGACAGTGATGTAAATGTCCTGGAAACAAGTGGCTAAGCAGATGGGGACACTCACTAGCACCCCTCCAAAGAGACTGGACACTGCAAACACAGGCCTTTTATTATTCACCAGAGAATCCACACCAAGCACCATGTTTGAAGCATGGCTTTGAAGCTGCAGTGTCCCCAGTGCTGCTCATCCCTAGGAGTACAACAGCTTTTCCCAGCTTTGCCCTCCTGCCCTTTCTTAGTGGATGTGGGGCAAGCATCACTCTTGCAACACTGTCCCTGGGGTTGTGGGCCTGCAATCTGCTTCATGGGGCTCCCACATGGTAAACAAACCACGTGTTTTTTGTTTCCAGTGCTTTTGAGAGCTGCAGCTTTCATGGCTGGGGGATCCCCATGGCCCTGTGGCTTCTTTTAAGGAAGAGTAACTGAGGCCAGGAAGCCTCTTGCCAGGTGGTGTGGGTTTGCTACAAAGGAACTCACATCTCTGGTGGGATATTTTTGGAGATCAGCAAAGCAGAACAGGTTGAAAATTACTGCTCTAGAAACTTGCATTATTTTTTCTTCCTCCCAATGTTTGTTCCATTATTTTTCAGAGACAGAGCGCACCTCTTTGTGGAGAAGCCTTGCTGACAGGCAGTTTCTTTGCCTGCTTTGGAAAGGCATCCCTGCTTGCCTCTGGTCTCTCCCTCCCTCCTCCAAAGGAGCCTCATGGCCAGAGTTTGCTCTTACTGGCCCTGATCCAGGCAGGCACTTATGCAGGTCACTGCTCTGACTCGGAAGCCAGTGGATCACTCCCAGGCTGCCCCAGGAACTAACAGGTTTTCCTGCTCCATCTCCCGAAGAAACTGAGGAAGGGAGGGGGTGTCCAAGCTACAACCAGAGCTGCCTCTGGTGCCTGTCTCTAGGTGAGCTGTTGGAGGTGCCAGGGTAATTATTCCCTACCCTATGTGACAGTGCTGTCCTCAGGTTCTACACCCCAGGGTGGCAAAGCCACTAGAGTGGGACATGGCAACTGGGCAGTCCAGGCTGGGAGGGTGCTCACAGACAGTGGCAGGCGACTGGGCAACACTGGTCCATCATGGACTGATGGCTGCCACCAAGGAAAGTTCCTCCTTCCAAGGGCTTAGCTTCCTATCTCCAGTATTTCCCATCTCAAAGGGGAGATTGGAACCAGGCTTGCTATGAAAGCCTCTTGGCAGCACATGCCACTCTCCCTGCGTGCCCTCCTCCTCCCCAGGGTCCCTAGGGGATATGACAAGGAGCAGACACACTCCAACTCTAACTCCCTTGGATCCCTACAGATCCTGCCCTGCCATAGGTGCATCTCCCATGCAGGGGCCAGTCAGGCTTTGGGACGCTTACGGTCCCTCCCCAGATCCTGGTGACTCAGGGTATGGGGACAGTTTGAGGGGGGTACCCCACAGTGTTCCCCTCCCCACTGCTCACCTGCAGCAGTATAGCTCAACAACTTTGGCTGCCCTGGTGCAACAGGGACTCCCGTTTCTTGTCTACTGCAATGGGGGCCTGGGTGGGATGTGCAAACCACTCAGGCTGGACACTTCATGACATCCAAAATCCATCCAGCTAAGAGCTGTCACAGACCAGGCAGTAGGTGCTGCAGGACAGAGCAGAGATGAGGCAGCCAAGGCCCTGTGGATCTACTGTTTATCTCCACTTGCATGCCCTGGGTCAGGCTGCAGAAGAGTAAATCACCCCAGCCTTCCCCAGTGATATTTTCACTCTGTCTGGGACAATGGGGTCCTCACCAGTGCTTCCTGCACCCCACACATCCCACAGCCAGTACGCCTGAACTGAGGTCTGCTCCTTAGCACAGCCGGGACTCTGCTTCTGTTCCCCGGCTGAACTGCACGGGGCTTTGCCCCAGGATGTGAATCTGGGTGCTGGAATTTATCCGCGGCTGTTTTGGCTGTGGCTGAACTCCACCTCCGGGCAATGACATGTTGTTTCCATAGTAGCTAATGGACTGAAGATGGAAGGGGGAAACACATACCCGCACTAAAAAGGGACTCATGAGTAATGTGGTTGCTCCCAGCGCAGAGTAGGAACAACTTTCTAGCACTCGAGGAGCCCCTCCTTCCCCCGGCGCCTGTGAAGTGTCAAGAGGAGAGTGTGTGTGCACAGAGCTGTGCTCGGGGCAGGAGGACAAGGGGGTCCATGTGGGTACTGGGGGATTTGGGGGTGCACAGCGCTGGGGAGGGGGCACGTGGTGGCTGTGCAGGCAAGAGAGGGGAGACAAGGCAAACATGAGAGCCTGTGGGGAGGATGCAGCACAAGTGGTGGGGACACACATGGAAGGCACATGTCTATGGAGGTGTCTGCACCCTTTTGTGTGCAAAGGGCATTTCCCTGAGGCAGGAGGGAGCAGCCCATGGCAGACTTGCACTGTGGTAATCTGCTGAAACTGAGGCTGTCACAGGCGGTAGTGTGCCTGGGACGAGGCAGGCCATGAGTGTTCGAGGGCCGTGTTCACCCATGGGGCAATAAAGAGTGACCAGGACAAAGTCTGGAAGATGCAGAGTCATTGTCCCTGCTGGACCCCTATGCAGGCACTGGATGGGTTCTGGTGTAGAGCAGAGGGTCAATCCTGGCTCTGCTGCCAACCCACTCACAGCTTTCCAACCATCCCTGAGTTCCATGGCTCTCCAGGGGCAGGGAGGACTGGATTTTCCTCTTGTGCCACAGCCCTGGGCTACCCCGTGGCCAGCTGGGCACAGAACCATGGGGCCACCACCCTTTGACATTTCCATAGCACTTGGCTACACCATGGACAAAATCTACCCTCGGGGGGAACAGCTCCATCACTCCACGTGCAGACAGAGGATAGCTCCTGGGGACACCCTCGTGCCCACCTCTGGCTGGCAGCCCTGGCCGGATCCCTGCCCTCTGGCTGCCGTTACAGCATTTTTCTTCCACTTGCACGTTCCCCAGCTTGTTCGGTTGCGTAGCTCCCGCCGTGTCCGGCTCTTTGTGTTGTTTGCTGTTAAGTAAATCACTGGCAGCTCCCCAGAGCGCTGGGTAATGGCAGGATAATTCCCAGCAAGACCCTGGTAATTCACTTGAAGGAAAGCAGAGCAGAGGAAAACAGCACTATTAGCCATTATCCTGGCCTCTCAAAGGCCTCCTTGCCTGCAGAAACGCTGCGTGGTGTGGCAGGCATGCCTGCCACAGCTCCCAGACACTGTGGGCCATGGGAGAGCCACGAGCAGCAGAGGAGGTCAGGTTTCAGCATTCTCTTGCCAGCCTGGACCAGCAGATGAAGTGTGGGCAAGTGCCTCCACCTGCCATGGGCACAAGCAGATTGGTGTCAGTCCTGGGAGAAGCACCCTGAGGATGGGAGCCAGACAATGCATAAATGCCCATCAGGCAGCGCAGGTCCACAGGATGCTCCAGCTTTGGGTCTCCCACCAAAAGTATGGGATGCATGGTTTGACTCCCAGGAGGTCTCAAGTTGCAGGAGTGACCCTTCAGCCAGGAGTCACCAGGCACCCGTCCTGGTGCTGGCAGAGGTCTGGCAGGTGGAGCATGGAGGAGGATGGCCATGATACGCTGGCTGCCATGGCTGCTGGTGGCTCCTCTGGAGCTGGGAGAGCTTTGCCACCCACGTCAGCAAAGACAACATCCTTCAGACAGCCTCAGCCCCTTTTACACCTCCCTGTTGTTGGGAGACCCTGATCCTGACTCACTGGGGCTCACTGGAGATCTAGAGCACGGACACCACCCCACTGGACCGCTTCACATCTGCAGGATCCACATCCATATGCAGATGACAACACCAAACAGCCTCACCAGGGCTTTTCAAAGAGCTCCAGCGGTGTTTCTGAGTTGCACAGGTAGGTGTATGGCACAGTGGGGGCATGCTGGGAGGGCAGACTCTCCAAAGAGCCTGAAGGGGGGCTTGTTCCCTGCTGGTTCCCTGCAGAAGCCACTTGCTTCCTTCCAGCTCTGCAACAAGGCACTGAGCTCCTTTGCAAACCTGTCCCTGAAGTGGCTGCCGGCATTTCTGAGAGAGGCCTCTGTTTGCAGAACTGCTGAACTTCCCCCCCGAGCCTCCCATCAGCAGGAGGGAGCCTGCAGCCAGCGGCACAGCCCCCTGCCTGTCTCCCCACACCAGCACCCGGGAGGGCGAGGTGTGCTCCCGCTCCACCCGAACCCCCGCTCACGCCCTTGGCATGCGCACACACACAGGCACCCACACACGGAGGAATGCAGACACAAAGGTGCACACAGGCTTATAGACATGCACGCAGGTTTTCTGATGCTTCCCACTGATTGGCTCTAGAGCGAAGTCACGGCTTTGTCGGGAGCAATAAAGGCTTCCAGGCCAGGCAAGTAGTAAAAGTAGTAAACTTTAAGGGGAAAGGGATTTCTGACTGTTTCCGCAGCAGCAGTCGCTGCCGTTGCCTGACAAAAGTTTTCCCTCTGCTCACTTTATGCACATTTGGTGCTGATTAAGTGTGTGGGACTGCAGCTCCAAGCACATGGGGCAGCTCTGCTCCCAAGCACTGCAGATTGACCCGCCACCTTGCACACCCACTCCTATCCAGGTTACCCTTCTCAGCAGTCCAGTGGGATCTGGGAGACCCTCTCCAAGGTGCTCTGGTGTTGGTTGCCCCTCTCGTATGCTCCCTGGGAGTGGTAAGTCCATGGAAAAGAGTTGTGTTTTGATAGTCCATATCTGCCCATGCTTCCCAGCAATGCCCCTTGCTCTGTGTGCATGTGGCAAGAAATGAGTGACCCCAGAAACACAGGGGTTGCAGGGAGATTGGGAGTAGTCTGTCCCTCTTGGAGAAGTGGGTTGCAGTGTTTTGGGCTGTCTCCTAAGGAGTGATATGGTTGGCCTCAAATGTTTTGTGTCAAAGGAACAGATAATGGTTTGAACTCTGGCTTTCAGGCTCTACCACATCCTCACACCACGGAGCACCCAAAGACAAGGAAAGCTTGAAGTCACATCAGTAAAGATGTCAAAAGTCCATCTTTTTGAAATCAAGGGTGTTGCATCCATTTCAAAGATGAAACAATAATTTCCATAACAGATTCGAGGGCAAAGCCCCCTCATCAACCCCTGTGTCCTCCAACCAGAGATGTTGGCATGGGAAGCATAGGGCAGGTTTTTGTACTTCCATGTACTTTGCGTGGGTTGCTGGAGGTAAATGTGGCAAAGCTGTGTGCTCACGGCTGTCTCCCCAGAGCAGAAGTGCTCACACCTGGGGTACTGTTCTGCTGCGGGGCAGCCAAAAATGACCATGAGAAAGGGAGGAGATGGCAGAGATGTGACCATGTCCAGAGGGACAAGATGGGAGTCTGCCAGCTGCAGCAAAGCTTTAAGAGGGATGCATCAAGGTGATAACTGAAGGTGAGATTTTACCACCCCTAATTTACCCATCTATTACTGGGATGCCCACTATCATTAAGCAGGGTGGAGAACTGCCCTCAGTGCACAGTTCATCCTCCAACCTTTCACCTGTCCCACTGTGTTAGTGGCCTTCCACCAAGTAAGAAGGAAAAGGAGGCACTCTGTGTCCAGAGGTACCTCTCAGTTAATAAGACATCACCAGAAAACCTGTTGGGTCAGTTGTAAGAGGGCAATCCTGGCATGGCTGCCATAAGGCACCTGAGCAGTGCCAATCTAACGGGACTTCCCTCAACCACCATGACGTGTGGGCTCAGCCTTGGACTTGGGGAGAGGATTTTGAGTAGGAACAAGTTCCCCAAGTTGTTACCTCTAAGGAAGTCCCTGTTCAGTCTTTTGGGTTGGCGACAGTTCCAGACATGTGTCAAAGATTTATGTATCAGAGAGGCTCCCAGGCCTTTGGTGACTCTGGGCTGGGGTTAGCCACACTTTGGCTCTCTGCCCTTCACTGCTTCACACTGCATACCAAGGGATCCCTCGAGGGCAGAGGAGAGGGAGGGCTGGATGAGCTGTCTCCCCAACCCTGATTTCAGGGAGCCCATTTGCTCACCTCCAGTGGAGTAGGTGGAGGTGCAGTGCATTTGGGAGGATCAGACCAGAAAGAATGGCCACCCATCCCATGTGGCTTCCTTTACACCACAGGCCATTGTATTTTGCCCACTTAGTCCTATGATGGATACCAAATCAAACACCTCTTCCAGGAGGGAACTAAGTCTTGATCTGGAGATAAACCCATAGACTCTCACTCTCTCATTAGCTGTTTGGTTCTGGTGATTAATCATGCTTCTTGTGGAGGAAGTCTGATCATTTCTAATGTGGGTTTACCCTGGCTTTGGAATTTAGCCATTGGTTTGTTGCCTATATTAAAGCATTTAACATTGAAATGGAGTTAATTAGGTTCCTGAGAGAGTTTTAACTTAAAAAAACTCTAGTTCCTAATTAAGGATTTTGTCAGTTAGTATAAAGGAAAGGGTCATAGGACTTCAGATGAAGACGAAGGTGGACCATCCTGTTAATGCAGCAATAAAACAATAAATCTCTTGATGTGTAAAGGTGCTAGATTAAAATGGGTGTAGAAGGAGCAATAAGGATATTTTAGCATTTCCTAGTCTCATAAGACGTTAACGAAGTCAGGCTGTAGAAACACCACCACCTTCCTTAAGACACTTGTGAGATCAAGCACCGATAACGACACATTAAGTGGCCCTAATGGTTCCACCAATGCGGAACTGATACGAGTGTGATGTTAGCCAGCAGAGGTAGGTATCCCAGGTATGTGCTGTGGGATACCTGCTTGGGGTATGTTGAGATGAATATGTACGTTTGGATTGCTGTAGGGGATCAAAGGGCGTGTCTGAGGGTTTTGTTTCCCAGGGTGAGGTCTCCCGACACCTGTGGTGGATCTTTCTTCTGCCAAGCCAGAGAGATTGGGAACACGATGAGAAAAGGCTGGAGGTTTAACTTTGTTAGAACGTGTCCCTCATGTCGGCAGCAGGCTTAGGAGTTTGTGTCTTGTTGGTTTCTCCTCTGTAAATGTTCGGTGTTACCTACAACAACTGAAATTAGCTTTCCCGTGGCCTTAGGAAAGCACTCATACAACTCTTAATCTCTGCTCCATTTAGATAACCAGACTAGGCATGTGTGCTCTCGTTCTCTCCCATGATCGGGCTTCCTTGCAGTGATTCCTACCTAGATTGCTACCTCTTCTCCAATGTTTCTTCCACATTAAATACAAGACAAAACAAAACAAAACGAAACAAAACAAAGCTAAAAACCATAGGCAGGACTTGCGTCAGCCATGTCATTACTCTCTATTTAAACATCCAAAAATTGTTCTACTCCTTGTACTCCCATATCGCAGTAGGAGGTCCGGTTGAGTTGGTTGCTCTGAACCTTTCCATCCTCCCACTCGGTAACTGAAGTCCACAATTTGTTCCTTCCTCCTTGCTTTTGACTTGCTAAGATGTTTTGTTTGAATGGGTTGAGTTCACCAAAGGAGCAAACTACTGAGCCAGGAATGTGATATCCTTATCTCACTGTCCTTCTGCTGTGTTGCCAGCACTATCAACCCTGAGAAGGATTCAAGAGCATCCACCTTTCCATGGGGAAGGTTCCTGTATATCAACAGGGGTCATCTATTCCTGAGGGTCATTTGTAGCTGGCTCCTGTAGGGAATACTTTATCATGTTGTATCACAGAGCTCTCAGTCAAAATGTTCACAAGAACAACGTGGTCACACAGTGACCATCACTCACCAGATCATTTTTGTGTCCCAAACATTGTTGCCACAAAAAGAGGGCAATTCATTATTTATACCCTTGCCTGTCAGCTCAGTGTCGGTTAATGCTCAGATTCTCTCCCACTCTTTTGCATGATGCCAGGTTAACAGGTCTGATTTATCCACTGATCTCATTTGCCTTTTTTAGAAATTCTGGCAAAACATTAGCATGTCTCTGATCTTCTTGCAAATAAAGATTAGTAGGGCAGGACACCTCCGCCAGCTCTCCAAGGACTCTTTTGGGTTTGTGAGTGTACTCTTGTGCTTGCTCTAATATCTTTCCAAGATTCCAGTGGTCTGTATGATATCTCATCTGATATGTATATCCCCCTCCTGCAATTATTTACTGAGCACAACGACTTTTACACATCACTGTCAGTTTTATCAACTCCACCATGTTAAGTGGACACTGTATCAATCCCGTCACTTCTTTTCGTCTCCATCTACCTGCACGTCTCTTCTGTTGTCCCCACCCCTGCCCAATATGGATTTTTATCCTTGTTTCCTTAGCTTTCCTAATCAATATCTTGAGTTTCCATTTTATTGGCTGATTTTCAGTGTCTTCCCTCCCCTCCAGTTGTGATCTGTAGCTCTTTGGTTTCCAATTCACCACTGAATCAGAATGGGCTTGGAGCCAAACCCGTTTCCTCCCTGTTTGCGCTGTGACCTACCAGCTATCAAAAACTCTTTCTGAAGAGCTCATAATATTTTCTCATATTTTTTCTAAATTATTCCTCCCAACCTGAATTCCTCTCCTACTTTCTCTCAGCTTTGGAAAAATTAACCCTATGGAGCACCACACTTAAATGAGCCAAAGCTGCCCTTTTTTGCTGAGAACAAGCACAATCAGGTCATGTTGGCTACTCCCCAGGCGACCACTGCCTTCCAGCCCAGCAATTAATTAATCTGTATCTGTCACAACGAGGTCTGAAGTCACATTATTTTGTGTCCTGTGTGGTTCCTTTCATGTCAGATTATTACCTACAGTTTCAGCAACCTTCATTTCTTGTTTTTTTAACTCATGGATGTGTCAGACCTTCAGGATGGTCTTCACCCTGGTATAATTTCTCTGAAAAACCCAATAGGTTGTTCACCGTTATGGTGTGTGTGAAATTCCACCTGGCCTCCCAACTACATCTCCTATCATTTCTTCCAGGAGAATCCACAGCATGTCCTATAGCTCCTGGGCTATTTAAGGGACTCCGTTTACTTTTTACCGCAGACTTTAATTCTCCTTCTCCAAACTATAATCTGTCTTCTCCAAATGCCTGTGGCAACACTTGTCTGGGTGCCCAGAGGGACTCAAATCTGTGAGGTCCCTGGGGTGTCTCCATGCTGGACCAGATGCCACGGGCACCTCATGGCATAGGGAGCATGAGGTGTGTGTGGTGTTTAACACCCACCTGGCCAGACTGTGGGGCAACAAAAGGCACAAGAAAAAGGTGTAATTGCCAGGACAAAACACTCAGCCCCAGGCTCCAAAGGCTGTTTGGGAACTTCACAGTCCTGCAGCCAAGAGGCCAAGGTGACAGGCTCTCACCTGGAGCTGCAGGCAATCAGCTGGGGGGATAAAGAATCAGGAAAGGAAAAGCCCGGAGCATCTCCTGGCAGCTCAGGGAGACCAGGGGAGCACAGAGAGGAGCAGAGCAGCATCCTCCCCTCTCCTTGTGTGCAGGCAGTGGGGAGGCTGTTGTGATTCAGATCCCAGTCTGGCCAGGCTCAGTGTGCCTTGGCTTGTCAGGAGAGGCTAGCAGCCCTAGGACTGGGGGCTGTCTTCTGCAAACAGAGACAGCAGCTTGGGGCACCAGAGCCCACATGTTGGGGGGTTCTGCTTGGCCTTCTGTGGAATCCTTCTGCTTTGGAGCTAAACAGCCTCAGAAGGAACATCCCTCACTGCTCCACACCCTCTCTGGTGTGTCCCCAAGGGCTTTTGCAAAGTACAGTGCCTGGCAAGATTTTCTGACAACAGTCCTGCAAGAAAAACAGCAACAAACCTTTTCGGTGTTCCCAGCCCCTGGAGAGGGACAGGAGGATGAACAGGATCACAGAGCAGAGTGGTCTCTTGTTTGGAGGGGACACACAGCCTGTGTTCAGGTGTGCCCACTCCCTCGCCCTGACACCAGCCACTGACCTCCCAAGCACTGCCTTCTGCAAAGTGGCTTTTCCCATGGTGTCCTCTGTCACCCCAGTGCTGTCCCCAGGGGACCTTTCTCACTCCTGAGCAATGCTGGTACCTCCCAGCCTTCAGGCTGCCAGCCAAAGGCTTGCCAGGCTGCCTGGGCACATGGGCAGGCGGGGGGGTGGGGGGGGTGGCTTAGCATGAAGCTTTCTCTCTCCCTGCCCTGTGCACTTCATTGCCAGGGAAGGTGAGAAACACAATGCAGACCCAGCAAAGCCAATCTGGAAACAACTGCATTGATAAAAGCAGGCAGCCAGGTGCACTGGCTCCCCCCAGGCAGCCCTGCACGGGCACCAGGCTGTGGCATTAGAGGAGAGATCAAGCTGCTGGTAATTAGCTCAGGGCTCGGGCCATTGGGATCAGGACAGAATCCGAGGGCACAGTGCCAGTTCCTCGTCCTCTTGTTTTGGTTCCTTCCCCAGCGTTTCCTTCCCTCAGGCAGTGGGGACCGATCCCATCAGACAGCACCAGGAGCAGTGATGGTACTGCTGGAGGGTACCATGCCAGGATGCCAATCCCTCTCACTACAATCTGGAGATAATTCTTAATCTGGCGATGAGCTTTGGGGGTTTCCCAGCACTGACACACTCTACAATTGCAAGAGCATCTGAATTACAGCACCGATCCTTCCCCTGCACAAACACAGCCTCTGCCCCTGCAGCAGAAGGAGGTGGTTTATAGCCTAGATCCTATGTCACCAGCTTCCCCTAAATCCACCTCCTTTGTGTATCCTGGCTTCCCAGAGAGGTTCAGCTGCAGGCAGTTATTTTTATGGTCTATTTCTTGGTCCTTTGCTCATGCAATGAAAACGAGCAACTCAGAAGCCAGATGGGACAGGTATTCCTGGGGAGGAGCAACTGCTGTCTTTTAGGGGGGGAAAAAACAGCCCAGAAAATCACATTAGCTTTTAATGTGGAGGGAGGCTTGGCAGGATGAAATTCAGAGTGAGCAAGAGGGGAAGAGAGGTAGACCCAGAGGTCCATCTCCACCACTGCCCCATGGAAGCCAGCCTGGATGTGTGCCAGATGTGCAGGGAACAGTACAGGAGCAGGAACCACAGGATGGGATGGACCAGGTGGTCCTCTAGCCTCTGACCACTGTCAGTACAGGGATGTCAGAATGCTTGTATCTAACAGACTTCCATGGATTTTTCTTCCTGCAGTGGGGAGTCCTGCAGGGAGTCCTTGAGTGACCTACACCACCCATTTCACATCTCTGCCTTCAGTCTTCATTTGCTGCCCCAAATTTCTGTTGGAGGCAGCAGGAACCATCTCCCCTCCTCACCTTGTCCTTGACACTTGGGATAGTAGTTTAACCTTCTATCATCTCCCGTTGGTGTCTCTTCATCCATGTGGACATCACAGCTGTTTACTCCACAGGACATTCTTGAGCCACTCTGAGCCTCACCCAGCTCTGGGGGATCCTTAGGAAATAGGAAGACTGGAGTGGCAGGGGACAAGGGAGGGATGCAGTCTGCAAAGCACCTTCCCCTTCACGGGGCAGGAATGCAGGGATGCAGGCTACAAACCACCTCACCTTTCACAGGGCAGGGACGCAGGGAAGCAGGGGTGCAGAGGTGCAGGCTGCAACTACCTCGCCCTTCACGGGGCAGGGATGCAGGGATACAGCCCCTCGGGGCAGTGACCGGGGTCCCTGTTTCGGGAGGCAGTGGGGTTTGCCCGGCGCTTTGGGATCGGGCCGCCCCCCGTCCCCCCGCCCCACGCCGCGATCCCAAGCGTGGAGCGGGGCGCCCTCTGCCGCGGGACAGCGGCACTGCCGGGAGCGGGGCGAGCGCCGTGGGGGCGGCGGGGGGGACAGGCGGCTGTCCCCAAACCTTTCGCCTCCCTCCCGGCAGCCCCGTTACGACGGAAGGGTGGCCAGGGAGGAAGACTCCCCTCCACCCCTTCCCTCCACTTGGAAAGTCTGGATCCCACTTCTCGTGCTCACCCCCAGCCCCTCATTCCCAACCGAGGATGCTGTGCCAAGCCCCCCGCCATTAGCGTCCTCCTCCATGTGGGGTGCAGCATCCTGCTGTGGAGCGGCAGCTTTCCCCCTCAGGGGAAGGAGGAGAAACGTGTTTGTGCTCCCTGGCTTTTCCTCAAAGGCTCTTTTCAAGCAGCGGCTCCCAGTGAGAGGTGCTTTACAGCGTGTCTGGGCTCGTGGGTTTGGCTGCCGAGCACTCTTCCAAGCGCTTTTTGTCTCGTGTGGCTCCTTCCTTTGCACCCCACCGACTCCAGACTCTCCCTGCACTCCCTGTCTTGCTCGGGTCCCTCCTCAGGGGGAGTCATGCTTCCTTCCAAGCATTCCCAAACTGCTTTATGCACCCTGT
This sequence comes from Pachyramphus minor, assembly GCA_013397135.1. Lineage (NCBI taxonomy): Eukaryota > Metazoa > Chordata > Aves > Passeriformes > Tyrannidae > Pachyramphus > Pachyramphus minor. The sequence continues at coordinate 314,188 of VYXB01007933.1, forward strand.
GTTGGCAAACTGGCTCCAGGAAAGCTGGCAGCAGTGAGCTGAGACATCACAGCATCCAGCTGGCTCCTCTCCTCTGTTGCCAGAGGGTCCTGCATGTCCCTTGCCTGTCTCTGGTCCCTTTTTTGAACCTGAACATGGCCATAGATTTGTACTCAGGCCCCAAGCTGCAAACTCAGGCTTGGAGAAACGTCCCCTGTGGCTGCCTCCACTTCCCCAGGGGAATGTCTGGCAGAGCCCGACACCAGCCAGGCACTGATTTATGCTGCCGTCTGAAATAAAGCGTTGCCCGTCCTGCTCTTCATGCTGGGTGAGCCAAGCCCGTTCAAAAACCAGTTTCAGGATGAAACTTCTGTGATCCCTTGGTGTGAACCAGGCCTAGGCAGACAGGTATGGGGGCATGCTGCACCCCCAGGCAGGGCATGGGAGGGGTGTTCACATCAGGGGTGCAGCAGGGATGGAGGCAGCTATGGGGGCGGATGCCCTCATTCTGCAAGGGACCACAGCAAGGTGCCCCCCATGGTTGGCTTAGAAGAAAGTGAGTGAAAGAGCTTTTAGTAAGTCCTCACCACCTGGGCAGATCTGGCTGTCACCGCTCTGGGGGTGCAGCATCCCACAGCACCCGGTGGGAAGTGTCACAGGGCACAGGACAGCACCCACCCTGTTCATGCCACACACTGGGTGCTTATGGCAGGGACCCACCTGGCCCCAAATCCCATCTAGAACCTGTGGGGCTGTCTCTTGTGCTCACATCCCTGAAGTAATGCCCCCCCCAAGCAATGTCCTACCCTCCCCTGCACCCCCCAACCCAGCTCCAAAATGGCCTTTGGGGCAGGAGGGAGGCGGTGGTCTTTGTGTCCCTTTAAGACGCGGCGATGCTTTGCCAACGCCAGCTGCTCCCCAGCCACACACGCTCCCCTACAATGCCCTTTTCATGCACAGCGGCCGTCTGAGCAGTGAAATGCCCCTTCAGAGCCGCGCCGTGCCCGTGCCAGCTGTGCCTCTCGCAATGCGGGTGCTCTCTCAGCATGGCACAGCGTCCTTGCCAGCTCCGGCGTGAGCGATGCCAGCGAATGCCCCCGGATCACAGGAGTCTGCTCTCTCTCCGTGCAAACACTGCGTCGGCAAAGGTCTCTGGGCATCGCAGCTGTCCTAGTCCTCCCAGAGTCCCCAGGGATGTGGGTGCCGCTCTCTTTTCCTCTGTGCTGAATGCCGGTTTCTACTCCGGGTCACCCAGCAGCGCTGCAGTCATAAATCCTGGCCACCTGCCCTCGAGGGCCGGCACAAACGCTGCCTCATTAGGTTTAGCTAATAAGGCAACCACAACAAGAGAAAAAAGAGCTAATCCCCCAGCGCTGGCGCTGGGCAGTGAGGTACCATATTGCACTGGGGAGAAGTGGTGAGGCAGCCGGGCCAGGCAGGCTGCAAGCGGGGCAGTGGGGAGCCCATGGCCGTATGGAGCTGACCTCGGCTCTGCTGGGAATTACAGCAGTGATGTTTCCAGGGAGGAAGCCAATGTCCCAGGCAAGGTGGGTTTATTTGCAGCCTTCAGAGAGGCAAGGCAGCACATCCCTGGGTGTGGGGAAGGGGAGGAAATGGGTTCAGGAAGAGAAGCAGCATCATGGAGGATGCTCATGGGGTTGGAGCAGTGGGGGTGAGCCCCCCCCTCTTGTGAGTCTGCTGCTGTGGGCAGAAGGGTGTGAAACCCAGAACCAGGGCACCCCCTTGAAATGTAGGGTGTGGCTGTCCTAATGCCTCTCACAACCCCATTTTGCCCTGGTAGGACCTCCCCCAGCCCAAACACCAGAGCACTTCCAGCCTGACACGCCCCATTCCAGCATCTCTTCCCAGCCCCAGTCCCTTCACAGTGTGGTGGCATCGTGCCAAGTGCCACAGCGAGTGGATGTCCCATGGAACACCCAGCTGTCTCCCATCCCAAGGGATGCCTGCAGTGGTGGGAAGCAGGTCCCATGGGTGACCCTGCTGTCACACCACTGTGCCTCACTGCCCTGACTATGATCCCCTGGACCGCTGGGCTGAAGCCCCTGTGAATGTTGTACCCCACTGGAAGGGGACCTGGTTCTCAGAGAAACCCCAGCCATCCAGAGATTGGCTCTCCAGATGCATTGCTTGCTTGCAAATTTTGGGAGGAGGATGCCTTTCTTAGTATCCTCCCAAAGTCTTCCAGATGCGATCAGCCCTGGGGACTGCACCCGTCTGGGCTGGGACTCCTACACTGAATCATGCCAATGGGAAGCCATGCAGGTGCCCTCATTGTGTGCCCCTGCCTTTCTCTCTGTCACCGTTACCTTCTCTTGGAGAAGTCAGATGGAGCCCACATCCCTTGCTGCTGAGTGCTGTGCCCTTGCCCAGGCTGGGCAAGGTGGAGCTACATGTATTTGTGACACGGGCTGGGGTGTCTCAGCAAGGAGAAGCTGCTCTGCCCTTACAGAGAGCAATTGTGGACAGAAACATTCCCAGACGTGCTGGGACTCACTGGTCAGTCTTAGGTGCCGCGAACATCAGTGGATCTGGGCATGAAAAGCCGAAAGAAAGCTGGTAAGTTGTGACTGCCTACCAGTGTGTTTGATGAGCTGGAGCCCAGGGCAGGCACATTTCCTATGGAGAAGTGCGTGCTCACCACTTTCTCCTGAGCTGCAGCCCAGGTTGGTTATGAATAATGTATTGGATGCCTCCGATCGATGCGTCTCACCCAGATGGCCTCCCCTCCTCTCCACCAGCCTTTCCCCAGCCCCTTTCTCATTTGGCACAGCTGGACCTGCTGCCACTTTTCACTTGTTTGCTGGTGGCAGTTCGGACTCACACCCATCGGATGAGTGGAGTCAGAGGTGCCAGAAACAATGGCCAAGCAGTAGACCAGCTCCATGGATCATTTCATATCATGGTTCCAGTGGAAAACTTGGCAAATCCAGGACCTTCCACTCCACCAGAGGATTCCCTGTGAGGCAGAACGAGGCAGCAGCAATGGGTAACTCTCCCCTCTGTAGCAGCAGGGATGGGAGATTCATATCCAGTGGCCTCAGCTGGAGGGGAACATGGACTTGGGGATGCACAACCAGCTCCATCAGGAGACAGAGAATGCCGGGTCTGTCCCTGGGGTCTGCTTTGCTTTGTAGATGAAAGAGCAGCCTTTTGCCAGTGCCAGGACATTTGCTCCGGGGACAAATCAGTGATTTGTATTACATTCACTCCTTGGATGCTGTGTCAGTCAGCAGAGCTCCCCGGTTGAGGGGGAAGGCACAACCCTTCTGAAAATCCCTCTGAGAGGGTGCTGCTGAAACCTAATGGGACTTGAAGCTAAGGGAGCTGAGGCAGGAGCAGGGGTAAGGGCTGAGACAACCTTGAGGGAAGGGGGATGAGCAAAGGCAGATGCAGATAAGGAATGGCCACTTCTGGGGGTGTGTCTGAGCATAAACACAGCCACTTGCCTGGGGTTTGCAAATCCAGAGGAATTTATCCTGCCTCCAGGACTTTGACCAAATAACATCTTGGCAGGAATTTCTTGGTCCAGATGCAGAGACATCTGACTGCATCCAGGTGAATCTGGAGGCTGTGATTCAGCTGGTGAAGGTGGTGACTGTGTGGGTGACAGACAGACATGTCTGTCTGTCAGATCCCCCATCCCCTCCTGTCTTCTTTGGGAGCTCAGCATCTTGCTCAGCATCTCAAGTTCTCTGTTCCCGAAATATTTTGGGATCACACCATTACCAGCAGGGCCAAGACTTGATCTCTTGGCAACACTGGAGATTAGCTCTAAGGCCTTGAATTGGCAACAGAAAGAGAGGCAGAGGCTGCTTGAAACTGTTTCCAACTGGGCCAGGCACACAGTTGGCGGAGGAGGTAATGCCTCCCTGGGGATGCCACTGTGGCCATGGGGAAGACGATTGCTGAGGATCACAAACAGTTATGAATGGATGAACCTCACAACCTCCAAGGAAGGGAGCCCAGTGGTCTTGGGACATCAGAATCACATAGACTGGCCATGCCAGTGGGCAGGGACTGCAGAGCCAAGCTCAGGCAGCAGCACTGGCATGTCACTCCTGAGTGCTTCCTGGACTATCAGTGTTGTATGGAAACATTTCTCCATCCAGATGACGCTGCCTGATGACAATCCCATAACCCCACCTATTCAGACCAAACCCCATGGCCTCATTCCTTCCCATGGCCTCACCTGCCTCATCCCACCACTGCCTGCTCTTCCCAGCTGATGCTGCTTTGCTCCATCTTTCCAAGAGCCTGGGCTTCCTCCCTCTCCTTCTCCTATCTCAGGGGAAAGTAGTTCCCAAGGTGCTCAGAGCAGCGAGGCCAGAAAACCAGGGCACTTCTCCAGCTCACCTAATTGTTGGTTACTGTCCCTCTCCCTCAGTGCCTAATTAAGTAGAACAGGAGGAAAGCCCAGGAGAAGCTGCTGAAGGCATAGGAACACGTGTGCACGTTACAGAGAGGCTGGTGAGGGGCCTTACCCAGACAGGCTGCTTCAAAAATAACAGAAGAAGAGTGATGCCATGGGACAAACAGGGACAGTCACCAGCTCTCGTGTCCAGACCTGGATGCACACCTGGAACATAACACACACTTCACACACGCTTCACACAGCAAGACAGCTCTCAGGGTAAGGGCAGAGAAGAGAGGTCATCCTGAAGGGGAGGCATTAGGGATGAGCATGATCAGGGATGGTGGCTGGGCTCCTTCCTGGGCTCCAGCCCCTGGACGGAATATTGCCTTGTTTGTCTCCCACCCCAGACTTCACGCCAACCCCTTTCTATTGAATTTTCACCATGGCTGCTTGAACTCAGTCCTAGAAGTGTATGGGACATGGAAGAGCATCTCCAAACTGATTTTCTGGCTGTCTCAGCCTTGTAATCCCTCAGAACACTGGGTGGAGTTGGACACTGATCCAGGGTTTTACTGAAAAGCCCTGAGCAGACCTGACTCCTTCCCCCTATTGCTTTGGGAGGATTTCAAAACAGCTATTTCAGCTTTTGAATCCTTGATTCAAATTTACTGCAAGCCAGGGCTGCCCCAACCAGCACCCAGCTGCGGCATGTTGAGGGGAAGGAATCCCACTCCATCAGTGTGGGATATCTGTGAAGATGAGATCCTTGGGAAGACGCTGCTGCAGGCAGAGGAAAAGCCAAGCTGGTATTACAGAGAAGCCTGTCCTAAACACGATGCCTGTGCTATCACTGGGTCACTGTGCTCCCATGATCCAGCCAGCTCTGGTTTAGTTCCCTCTCATGGCTGAGGATAAGCAGCCAGACTGCTGGATTCACTTGCAGTGTCCTGATGGAGGTGGTGCATGTGTGTGTGTTGCTGTGTGTGGGCAGAGCCTCACCTGACACATGCTCAAGCCCATGAGGCCAGTGGAGGCAGGATCCCAGGCGCCAGCAACACATGGTGCTGGGATGCTGGAGCTCTGCCTGCCTCGTGCTTTGCTATAGCCTTTGGCCCTCCTCCTGTTGCCTGCCAGTGACATCTCGTGCATTTCTCCCCATGACAAATAGTCCCTCTATGTCACCAAGGATTGTGATGCTGTTACACTTCTTGCTGAAAGAAGCAATAAGGTCTAGGGTGGGGTCAGGCCTTCCTGGCTCCACATCTCCCTCCCTCAGCCAGCCTGGTCCCTCAAGGCTGCTCTGATGGGCGGCAAAGCAAACCCGCCAGGACCCCATTTAATAAAAGAGGGGGCTTCACAGGAAAGCTGGAACAAATGCTAGCAGGAGTGTTTGCTTTGCCAGGATGCTCCAGCCTGCTCCAGCCAAAAAGTTTGAGCAGCCAAAGTTTCCCTGCTTAGTATTTGTGTTTGTTTTATCCCCGTTGCCTGGGCTGTCTTGGGAGATTTATCTTTAGGAGAGAAAAGGCAGCTGGATTTGGTGGCATATGTCTCCTCTGGGATCCAGCCCATTTTGGGCCATGCATGGCTAAGGGTGAACTTAATGTGCATGGCCTGAGCTGAGCAGTGACTTCCACTGGCCTTGGGAAGGTTGAAGCAGTGAGGCAAGCCCTGAGAATGGACATCCCAAAGCAACATGCTGCCCTTCCCTGCCTGCATCCCGACCCAAGCAGAGCCCATGACTCTTCAAACCCCCAGTACCCACCATGCCCCTTCCCACTTGTGCCACTGCTGGCAGCCTGGTAATCTGCCATAGCCATGAGAAGGTTTTCAGATGCACTTCTGAGCAGGTCTGGTTCCACACATGGGCACTGCAGCAGGGCTGTGTGGGTTTATATACACGGTGATCTCGTTAAAGTCTGGGTTTTAACGAGTCTTGAGGGTGATGCTGTGTCATCATTAGCACTGTCTGTCGGGGAGCTCTGAGCACTGCTAACCCAGACAGTTCAGCTCTGGGGTTAATTCTGAAGCCAGCCTGATCACAATCCCTCTATGGTTTTACCTGCCTGCAAAGTAACAGCAAAAATCCAGAGACAGGTCAGGTTCCTCATAGGAAAGAAAAAAAGAAAATCAAAGAAACAGAGCCTGGATATAGCCTGTGTATGATGTAACCTTGGGTTTTTTCATGTATTCTCACTGATCTTCAAGGTGGACTCTCCAACTTGAAGGGTCTGCCTCTCTGTCAGCAGCCTCAGGAGCCAGCATGCCCTTGGCATGGGTCTCTAGCAGTGTGGGGGTGAGCCCCCCTCTGTGAGCCAGTGCAGGGGCTGGAGGGAAAGAGCAATGCTGAGGGCTCCTGGATTTGAATTAAAACCTTTTTTTTTTTGGTATGTGAGCAGGCTTGACAAAGGTTGTTGGTGCCAACTGGGCTTCTATGCCTCAGTTTCCCCCCTCCCTGGGGCTACCAACTGCTCAGGCAGAGCTACCCACAAGATAACAGAAAATGTGCATAGAAGGGAAGAGGCCACAGCATCCACCTCTATCTCTGCTGGCATTGCTGGGGAAAATTCTTCATGAGGACATGAGACAGCAGCCACACAGCACGGTACTGAGAGAGAAGTCACTGAGTTAATGTGGCTGCCCAATTAACACCAAGGGGAGTCATTACTGTACAGCTCGTGGCTCTCTGTCACTACATGTTGTTGCCCAGGGCCCAGGGAGGTGAGCAGAGCTCAGCATTGGAGCACAGAGGGTGGGCTAGGGGCCCTAGTGAGGCATTCGACTCCTGCTCCATGAACAAAGCCTGGTGCAAACAGAAATTCAAAGCAAATGAGGGGCTTGGGATTGGTGTTCCTGGTGGCATCCACCCTCCTGCTGGTGCTGGGACCCCTCACTTCCCCATTGAGCCTCCCCCTTCCTGCAGCCATCCCCTCTCTGAGCAGGGCTGTGGAGTTGCCCTGTCCTACATGCACCTGTATGTGAACACACACATACGTGTGTGTGCACACAATTCCCACTTGCACATGGACCCTGTAGCTTTCTTTCTGACAGCAGGTGCACCCAGCACCAAGGGGTGATGCCTCGCATGCAAACCCCAGAAATTATTGCAAGAAAACAGGTCAGGAACACTTCAGACTCAAGTCTGGGACAACTCTTAAACTGCCAAGGCTCAAGCACAGTGGGGCTGGAAACTTTTCCCATCAGGGTGGGATTTAGCGAGGTTTCCCTCTCTGTAGCTGGGTCAGTCACATGCCCAGAGCCTGTGACGCCAAGATAACCCCAGTCCAAACATGCAGCCACACTACTATGAGCATCCCTGACCGTGCCAGGGCTGTCCTGCCACCTTATACACTCCATCAGGGTCACCGAATCCCAAATACCCCCCTCCTGCCCAGTGTCCTCTGCAGCGGCTCTGGTGGGACTGGAGGCACCTTCCAACGGCTGGAACCGGGCGTAGAGGGTTGTTCTCTCGCCCATCGCCCCGTGGGGTGCACCCAGCAGCAGCTCTGCTCCGCTGTGCTGGTGCTGGTGTCGGCAAGGGCAGGTTCCCCGCCGGCCCCCGGCGTCTGGCAACTCGCGGGGCTCCTGCCTGCCCGCAGCCCCGAGGGGACGGGGATGGGGGCCAGCATCCCAGACAAAAGAGATGGATTATTCGGTACAAGCATACCCCCTGCCGACGAGCTGGAAAAACACAGCTCCCCGGACACCTTCCCCCCTCCAAAAAAACCCACCCAGCTACAACCATGGGATAGAACCGGGGCGGGGGCCGGGGCATCCCCCAGGCGAAGGCCGGAGGCTGGAGAAGGGCCGGGCGCCCGCAAGGAGTTGGAGACGGGAGTCTCCAACAGAACACCCGCCCACCCGCTTCTCGCCAGGCCCGGCAGTAGCAAGTTTTTTCCACAGGAGGTTTGCGGTTTCCAGCCTTTCCCGCCCGGCCCCTCCGCGCAGCACCGGGGGCCCCCAGGATCTCCCCCAGCCCCGCAGGCGGCAGGTGTCGGCGGTGTCGTGCCCGGGGCATCCCCGGGGATGGGTTTTTCCGGTGTTTGGGACTGGTTTGCACGTCTCCCTCCGGTGTTTGCTTTTTTTTTGTTTGGTTTCTTTTTTCGTTTTTTTTTTGGTGGGTTTTTTTGTTTGTTTG
>VYXB01007933.1:322720-352708 GCA_013397135.1 Pachyramphus minor
GCTTGGCCCCCCCCGCAGCGCTGCCCGCCCCGCCAATCCGGGCCCTGCGGGGCAGGGGGACCCCGGCTGCGGCTTTAAAAGCGGAGCCCTTTGTGCGCCGGGCTCCGGACCGGGATGTGCCGTGCCGTGCCGTGCCGTGCCGTGCCGTGCCGTGCCGTGCCGGGATGTGCCGTGCCGGGATGTGCCGTGCCGCCGGCAGCCGCCACCGCCGCCGGGAAGAGCCTTGGACCACGCTGCACCGGCAGCCCCGGGACCAGAGCATCCCCCTCGACAGGTACTTCATCCCCCTCCCCTGCACCCCAATAAAGGTATGGCAGGCCAGCTTGCCCCACTCGCCGTTTTGTCGGGTCTGGGGGGGGTGGCTTTTTTTTTTTTTTTTTTTTTTTTTCCCCCTGTAACCGCCTTCCTTCTTTCCTCCCTCGCACCCGCTGGTTTGGGATGGTGGGGCTGCAGTGTCGTGCTGGTGGCACTGGGGCAGAGCAGCTGCCGTCACTGGGGTGACGGGGGTTGCTGGTGGAGCCGGGGTGCTGCCCACTGGTGGAGATGTCGGGGCTCGTTGGGGACAGTTCGGTGTCACCGGCGGCTTGAGGGGGTGGGGTGAGCACAGAGCGGCTCCCTGGAGTCTGTCTGTTATTGTAGGGTCTCTCGAGGGGGTGGGATCAGCCCTGCGAGTTGCTGCAGCCACGGGCTGGGATATGCCCCAGTATGGGCATCTCCAGGCTGTCCCAGTGCCTATGGGCAGACCTCTCCCAAAGCCTTTGACGTTTGGCCCTGAACAGACCTACGGCCCAGTACCAGCTTTAGGGGCACTCTAACCTGGCCTGGGGTGTCCCTGTAGCTGCCTTGTCACCAGATAGTACCACAAGCAGTGGCTCTGGGAGCAGCTGCAGCCCTGCTCCGTGCCCAGCCAGCCCTGCTGCAGTGGGACCTGCCTACATTCCTCCAGCCCCCAGCCCAGCCCTGCCCCACCTTGGCATTTTGGCCACAGCCCTGCTGCAGTGCCAGAGCTGTGCCATGTCCTTGGAAGCAGAAAAGCTCCCTCCTGGGCTGAGCAGTTGGAGCCAGCCAACATCACCACAGATGCTGGATCTGGGCTGTCACTTTTCCTCTTTATCCCTGATTCCCTGACCCCTGCTCTGGGCTTGGAGGGGGCATACTAGTGGCTCCATCTGGAGCTGGGAGACAGGAGAGGGGTCAGATATGCAGTCGGTAGCCGTCTCACCTGGGTGTGCTCTTTGCTTCTGGTGGGTTCCCAGGAGTGCTGGGGAAGCATCAGGTTTGACTGGGAAGCACAAGAGGCCTCAACCTTTGCACTGTGGGAAGTCAGCCAGCGAACCGTTGGTGAACGTGGATGTCAGAGCAGCGCTTCTGTGCCAAAGCCACTGGCCTTGTGTGAGCAGAGAATGGAGGACACCGGTCACAGCCACCCCACAGAGCTACCTTTCCTCATCCCCGTAGACAGAAGGATGCAGCTGCCCTGATTACTGGCTGGAGTGTAGCTGAGCACCCACACAGTGCAAGGCACCCCAGGCTGGGCTTGCAATCCCCCGAGGCACTGGGGATGGGGACGAGCCCTGGCTGGAGACCAAGGGCAGGCACTCTCCAGCCCCCACGTGCAGGGAGCTGTTGGTGCGGCTGTTTGCATGAGCAAGAGCGAGAGCTGGGGCTGACCGCAGGAACCCGCGGCTGCCGCAGGGTGCCCGGCTGCTACAGGGGTCCCAGTGGCCCCAGGGAGCAGCTCAGGGGCTGTTATGCAAATTTAGAGGAGCCAGGAAACCAGTCGGAGGGCAGAGGAGTCTGAATTTCTCTTCTCTTTTCTGAGTCACCAGGGCTGACTTCCCTGGCTCTGAGATGCTGTGGATGCTCAACACATCCCCTGTCGAGAGCCTTGGCTGGGGTCCTTCCAGCATGGCACCGCTCTGGCACCTGGGCACAGGCTGATCCTTGTCCCTGCAGATGGGCAGGGCTGGGCAATGAGTGTCCCCCTGCTCCCAAGCTTGCTCCCCTGGTATGGCACAGCCTCATGGTCTCCAGACTGATTCTGCAGCCTCTGTCACAACACCCAGGACCTACAGCTGTTCTGAGAAGGTGCTGGGAGCAATGTGGGATGGTGACTGGCTGGGTGGCTGAGTGCACCAATTCTGACTGTTCTCAGCTCAGTCTCTGTTCCTGGGTCCTTCCACACATGGCTTTATAACTGCCTCAAGGGACCCTGGAACTGCTGTAGGGCCCTGATGGAGGGGACTCCATTGTAGCTGGAAAAGGAGCACTGTGGCTGCAAGCATGAAACATCCATGGATTTGGTCCTGGTATGGTTTCTTGAAAATTACCCTGGTTTCTTCCTTTTGGCACATCCCTGGGGTACTGGGGGTTAGCAGTGGGTTCGGCGACACTGCCATCCCCCAGGAGTGCAGGGTCTGGTTCCCTCTGCTCGGTCCCAGGACAGTCCTCTTGCACAGTGTCCTTTGTCACAACTCCCTTGGCAGCTGCAAGGATGATGTCCTTGCCTGCCCAGGCTTGCCAGAGAAACCCCACAGCCCCACACATCCCCAGGTACCATTCACAGCAGCACTGCCACGGTCTGCCCTGCTGTTTGCACCCTGGTGACCCAAGCGATGGGCACAGGCGGTGTCTGTCCCCTGGGAATCAGATACTGGGGACCCTGTGATTCCAGATGGCAGTGGCCAGGCTGGAGGCATCTGCCTCCTGTCAGATACAAAAGGCATTGCTTTGCCTGCCACAAAGGAGGAACGTTTGAGCAAGAGAGGTCAGCACCTGTGACAGAGTGACTTCTGACACCCAGGCTTCTGCCACTTCCTCATCCCACAGGAGGGACATGGTGGCCCAGCTCTGAGTGATGGCCACCACCAAGCACACCACCCTGGTGTGGCCAGCTTGGCAGCATCCCTCCTTCCTGCAGACCAAGCCACAGGTGAGTACGTGGGATGTCACCTGCCTAATACAGAGGAGGAGGGCCCAGACCTCAGAGCAGCCCCTGGTATGTTGGAAGGGGACAAGTCCAGCTCCAGCCAGGCCTGGCATGGGGAAGAAAATTAGTCATGGCAGCTGAAGGGCTCCATTGCCACATCTCTGCCCCATCTCTGCCTGCTGCAAGTGCCCTGACAGGCAGATTTCCTCTGGCACAAGCAAAGCACCAGGAGGTAAATGCCCTTGTGCCAGGAAGATGGACATCCCAGCAGGATGGGGTGTTTGCAGTCCCCAGGCTCTTCTCTGCAGGAGAAATACCCCATAATGATCCTGAAAGCACTTCTGGGTGACTGGCCAGATGCTGCATGGCTCTGTGACAGTGCCACAGACTGGCAAAACATGTTGCTCCAGTGGGACATGGTGATTGTTTTTGCTGCCCCAACATGAGGTGCACAGGATGAGTCCCTGTGCTGCTCTCTGGGCTCTGGCTCCTGCTGCCACCATTTGTCCCTGTGCCCTCCTTCCCAGTCACCTTCCCGTGCTGCAGGGAGGCAGAGCACAGCTGAAAATACACCCACTGTGTCCCCCCTTCCTGCCTGTTTGCTTCCTCCCCTCCTGGCCTTGCCTTTCAGTGTGGCTTCCTAAGAAAACAAAGGTCACACTGCCACGCTTTGCCTACACACACACACACACACACACGTGTGTGTGTGTGTGCAGCTGGTGCCCTTCTAATAAACTTTGACCACATTTCCATCCCTGTGGACAGGGGGGCAGCAATCTGCAAACATGCTGAAGTCAACAGGCTGGCAAAAATGAGCCACTAGGGAGGGAGAGAGAGAGGCTTTCCTTTCCTCCAGCACAGAGGCGGACTGCTCCACAGCTCAACCCCTTATTAGACAGTGGAAAAGCCACATATGGCACACCCAACACACCCCAACTGCAGGAAGGGCTTTGATCTGGGTTCACACCTGAGCAATCGTACTGTGGGAGCTCCCTGGGGACCGATGGCATGACTGCCAGCCCGCTCACCTGGGCTGAGCCCTGACAGACTCATTCCACAGTTGTGGGGCACTGAACCCTGTGCTGATGTCACAGCCTGGACCCCTGAACCCCTGTCAGCCCCAGCCTCCACTCCACATACCCCAGAGATGCTGCTGGAGGCAGCCAAGCTCCACCAATCCAAAGGCAGTGATCTGCCACTAAATGTGCTCATCCCACAGCTCCCCTGCTCTGTCTTCCCTCCAAAAAAGCCACAACTGCCCAAAACCCACTGAAAAATCCACAGGTTGGTATTCAGGTTGAAAGCACAAGGGTTACAGTGACTTATATGACATAGTTTTCCAGAAACTTCCCCTCTGGACTTGGTGTTATCGCTGTGTTTCCGTTTTCTCTCAGCAGTGGTGTGCCAGTGGGGATGGGGACTCCAGCCTGCACCGCACTCAGCAGAGCTTGGGGCGGCACTGGGCACAACAAGTGGGTAACTCACAGTGCCCTGTGGGACACACTTCCTTCATTCAGTTTAAAAAGTAGTTTCATAATTAAAATACACTTTGGGAAGAACTTCAAGTTGAGCAGGCAAGGACAAAACCCTCCCAGGCTCCATGGCAATGGTTAGTCTGGGGGCTCAAAGCACCCTCACTGCTCGGTGAAGGTGTGACTCCTCGGGATGGCCCAGGACAAGTGCCCTTTGCTGTCCTCAAGCTGCAGCAACTGCTCCAGGGAGGCACTCAAGGGCCAAACTCCCCTTCCTGGGATGTGACTCCTCTGGGGCTGTGCCCCTCACTCCCGGGTGAGCAAGGACTGCTGGGCACAGGGAGACGGAGCAGCCAGGTGCTGAGCCCCAGCCCCACCAAACACACCACTCCACGGTGCAGGCGGCTGCCACATTGGCCCGTGGCACAGCTGCCATGAGTGCTGCCCACAGCAGCCACCCGGCACGAGTCCGCCGTCCCTCCGCCCTTCCCTGCTGTCACTCTGGCTCCAAATGGGGTTTTATTGCATCCTGTTTTGCAACGGCAGCAGGGGTGGGCCCATGGCAGGGCTCTGGCAGGTCGTGTCCCCCCATCCCCAGCAGGGCGGGCTCAGCTGGGGTGGGGGGTGGCTGCAGCTCTGCCCACTCCCAGTTTTAGCCACTGACCGTTAACGCTGCTTTTTTTTTTTTAATGCTCAGTATCACCAGGACGTGGTTTATTCCCAGGAAGGAAGCCAGGCAAAAGCATGCTATTAAAATGTTCCGATGGCCTTTGCAGCGGGAAGCCCTCAGGCTTTGCCAAGCAGATGCCTGAAATTAGGATGGGGGAAGCAAGGAAATGGCCTTTGAGCACCATGAGGCTGCCCCAGTGCCTCCCATCGACTCCCTCCCCACTCACCTCACCCTGGGGTGGGTGGTGCCCTGGGGAGCTTGGTGCCCCCCTCTCCCCGTTGTGTGGAGGCAGGAGGGGGCAGATTGAGTTATCTCCTGTGCCGAGGGGGGGCTGAAGGCGGGCACTGCGCTGGCGCCCAGCCCAGCGGCAATTACTCCAACGACATGGTGAGCAGCGATGATGCCACGCTGCAGGAATGGCAGGGGTGGCTCGCCTTTGCTCCTGGGGCTTGTGTGAACCACCAGACTGGGACAGGGCTCATCCAGCCGTGTCCTGTGTCCGCTCCTCCCAGACCTCAGGGGGGTCCCAAATCTCCCTGGCTGTGCCCGCCAGCCTGGTGCTGCTCTGGATGTTTCCCCTCCTGGTTGCAAACAGGGAACTTCTGCCTTGCAGTAAGCGAGTACGTGGGGCACATCCCGTGGGGACATTCCTGTGATCTGGTGTTCCAGTCCCCTGCATGCTTTGGACTCATGAGCAGGACTCAAGCTCTCATTTTGACCTCACACAGCACGTTCCTGGTCTTTGCGATCACTTGAAAATGGACATGAAGGCAAAAAGAAAATGAGCCCCTTGAGCTGGTGCTTTCTCCCAGGGGTTTGAAGACAGCTACAGTGATGGGACCTGGTGTGGCAGTTTCTGGCCTCTCCTCAACCAGAATTCATTTCTATTTCCCACTTATAATATTTGTTTTTCTCTGAAAAATACCCCTGCTGCCATCATCACTCTGTGACAGCCAGGAAGCAGAACATGGTCCCTGCCCCACTGCAAGAGCTGCTTCTTCCTACTGCCCTCACTCTGTCCTGCCTCACCACTGATGCCCTACGCTACTAGTTGCCCTCGTGGATACAGGGATTGTGGCTTTTGGTGAGGTTTCTGCCCTCACAGCCCAGGCTGCTGGCTCAGGCTCCCAAAGCTGTAGTGCTCACACATCTTCCTCCATGCACAGTCACCTGCTCCCTGTTTCTCCAGTCTTGGCTCTGGGTCAGGGTTTACTGCTCCTCTGCTTCACAGAAAGGACCTCAAGCCCTAGCACTTGTCTAGCACTCAGGGCTAACTCCCCAAATAACATTTGTTTCTGTGCAGACCCCCATTAGCTCTGCTGCCCATGCCTGCTAGCCATCCCACGGGATCTCTGCATGGGGACAGCCACCCATCACCCAGCCTGCTCCCACTGCGGCACACAGGGAGCTCCCACTGCCCTCGTGTGACCTTGTTTGGGGCCTGATGGATATTAATCTGAGCTCAACAGGCAACTGGGTGAACATGCCAGCTGGTACTTGAGGGGTAGAGGGAAATGACGGTACGGAAGAGGGAGTTGTTCCTGGACACATTCAAACCTGGGGGAGAGATAGAGGAAGAGCTGACTCCTGCATTGCAGCAGGCAGATTCATGGGAGAGCAGCTGGCGGGGGGCAAGGTGACCCTGGTCCCCAGGGCCACTACTTGTCCATGTGCTGGGGGATGTGGCTCTCCTCTCCTCTGCTCCCAGCTGTTTCTGCAGGAGGCTGGCAGGCAGCATCCACCCAGAAACATCCCGTCAGCACAGGGCATGGGCAGGCCAGCGGGTTCATTGCAATGCTGAGCTCCTTCCCAGGGAGGGGATGGAGAAGGGAACTGAATATTTAATGCCGGCAAAGTGCCTTGATGCTGGTGGCTGGAAGGCGCCAGGGAGGGGATGGGAGCCGTGACCAGAGTACTGCTCACCACAGACAGCTCATGCAGGGCAGGGTGGCACCAGCATACCTGCTGTGTCCTCTGCCCGGGTTGATGAAGCTGATGAAGACGTGGGTCACCAGCCCTGCTTGGCACCCAGCAAGAGCACTGTGGGGTAGAGGAATGTGGGCACAGCAGGGGCTGGGGGCTCACGTATGCAAAAGTGCGGGCCGTAGGGTGAAGGATGGCACCAGGCGCTGGCTGCACCCCATTTGCAGGTGAGCTGTGCCCTGCACTTCTGCTTGGATTGGTTTGTCCTTGGAGGTACATGGAATGGGGGGCAATACAAGCCCTATGTGGGGGGCGATGTTTTGGCTGCATCCAGCCTAACCAATGAGTGGTGCCCAAAGCAAGGGAGTGTTGGGAACAACTGGTGTTTAATGGGAGGCAGAAGAAACATGCTGTCATTGCCAGGACAAGACAAACCTGGAAGCAGGGACAGAATAAAAACTGGGTGGAATATGAGGGAAGGAGGCGGGAACAGTGTCTGCAGCAGGCTTCAGAAGGCAAGATGAGGCTCTTGCAGAGGGTGCCCAGGCCATGGTGGGGAGCGATGGGTAGGGACAGGGACAGCATCCCACCCACCTCCCGCATTTCTGGCCGGCTGCACGCCCTCCAGTGCACCGCTCCCTCCTTTACTCCTTCCTGGAGCAGCTGGGGCCATGCCCCCAGGCAACAGGGGACAGGAAGGGGCTGCAGGGACCGCAGGCTCCCCTCTGAGCCCTGGTGCTGGTTTCAGTGTGATCAGCAATGGGGAAAACCGCTGGGACGGGGCTGTCAGGGAGAGGAGGAAGACAGCCAGGGATGCTACTGGGATGCTCCTGGGATGCTACTGCCATGGGGGGACTGGGCCAGCCTGCCCATGGGCCAGGTCTGCGACCCCACTGTGCACTTTCCCCTCTGGATGGGGCCACTGCACCAACACTGGCTGCCCCCTGTAAAACAGTGCCCCCCACTGGTTGCCCCTGGGCAGGGGGATAGGACTGCTGTGGGGGACAGCCTTTGCAGTGCTCCAAACCATGCCTGGGGTGTCCTTGTATCAGCTGCTTCCTCTTGAGGGTGTGCACATACACACACGCAGCTCTGCACACTCCTCTCTGCGCCCTCACACCGATTCCGTGCTCACACACTGGGGAAGAAACTGGGGCCACAGCCTGGATACACAGTGTGGGGGCCAGATGTGTGTGCCCCAACGTGCACACTCACACACACACCATCCAAGCCACACACAGAGTCCCACGTACACCTCCTCCCCGATGCTCACATGCACACATGTGCACGCTCACATGCTCCTGCTGCCACTCTGTCGCAGCCTGGCACACACATGCACATGGTGTGTGCACTGCCACACACGAGCACACGGCTGTGTGTGCCAGCTGTTGTGTCACCGGGCACCCATACACTCGTCACAAGTGCACACGCTCTCCCCTGAGCACCATCACACGTGCACAGGCTGTCACACAAGCCATGCACACACACGGCCAGACAGGCACACACCTGTGCACACACAGCACCTCTCCGTGCTTCCCTTGGACACATCCCTGGGCAGGATGGGACCCGCGGGGCGGGAGGTGCGGCGGCAGCATGACCCCGTTGCTGCTTCCACCACGCTGAGACCTCACAAAACTCATCACATGTGGACTCGAGCGAGGCCTGAAACAACGCGCTCCTCACACACAACCCCGTGGGGCGGGGGGACACGCGTGTCCCGTCCGCGGGGCAGGGGCGGATGGGGGCCCTTTGTTCCTCCCAGTCCTCCATGATGTGGAGAGGACGCGGGCGAGGCCGGCGCTGCGAAATGGCGGCCGGGGGGGCGGGATCGGGGGAGGAGGAGGAGGAGGAGGAATGGGAAGGTCGGGCGCCCTCCCCGCGCATGGCGCCGCGCACACAAAAGGCTGCAGGGAAAACACGGAGGGCAGCGGAGGGTGCGGAGCGGCCTCGCCGAGCACCTCTTTTCCGCCCCTTTACCGCAAGGCTCTGTGTGTTACCGGCCGCCCGCACTCGCGTGGGGGGTCCCCGTGCCCCGCACAGCATCCCCGTGCTTGCGGGGCCGTCCCGCTTGGGGGGGGGGGGGGGGGCATCGGGTGCGCGCCCGGTGCCGGCGCGTCGAGGCGGCACGGCACAGCTCAGCTCGGGTGGGGTCGCCTCGCTTCAGCTCCGTGCAGCCGTCGAGCGGGTGCCGTCGGCCACCGTGACTCCCGCTCCTGCGTGTCGCGGGTTCTCCCGGGACGCAGCCGCGCTCCGGCTGGCAGGGACACGCGGTGAGTCCGGGCACAGGGGCGGCTTTGTGCCGGGCTATTTGTCTGAGAGGGGGACATGGCCAAAATGAACCACTCCACGGCTGGCACCCCCTGGGCAAGGAGCCCCCTCCCAGCCCCGGGTCAGGGGGACGCAGGGTGCTGCCGCGCCTGGTGTATTTGCTTTTTGGGATGGGGCCGTCCCTGGGGCAGAGGCAGGCGGTGGGGAGTGGACCCGCCTGGATCTCCCAGCAGGTCTGGGCTCCTCGGCAGGTCGAGCCGGTTTGGAGGAGCTGTGGGATCAGGGAGGCTGGTGGGCGGCCCCGAGCCTCCCGTCCGGACCGACGGCGACTCCCTGGGGCATGCAGCACCCACAGCAGGCAGCTGGTGGGGGCAACTCGGAGCGACCCACGCACATGGGGCAGACGGACAGGGGGTGTGGGGACAGAAGCCCATAGAGCTGGGAGGGGGGTGGACCAGAAACTGCGGCTCCCACCCTCACTCCTTTAGTAGTCCCCTTCATCTCTGCTGCGCTCTCGCGTGGCAAGTTTGTTCAGGTCTCAGCCTCGTGGAAGCGAGGTGGGGGCGGGCTGCAGCCCCTACCCACGCCTGCGGATGTTAGTCAAGCATTGCTACTCTGGGCAGGTTTCGAATCACTGCAGTCTGGGGTCCACTGACACCCAAAAAATCCTACGTGTGGCTAAGCCACTGTCAGGGCTGCACACAATACAGGAGGCGGGGAACTGCCCACCTACCCAAACCACGTACAAACGCCGCAGCTTCCCCAAGCTCTGCCTGCTTCCCTGCCACAAGGGTACCCCCTGCAGCAAAGCCCTCTCCTCCAGTGCCACCAAGGTGCTGATCCACCACCCATATCATCTCTGAGAAAGAGTTGGCATAGGCAGATGTCACCATGGCTGTCGCTCTTCCCTGGCTGTGGTGGGGGGCTCTGCCTGGCTGGAGAGTCCAAGCACCCGTGGGCAATGTTATCACCCCACAGAGGGTATGTCCCACTCCCCCCGTGAACCTCCCCATGTCCCTGCGCAGGGTGCAGGTTTGTGTCCCCAAGAGGTGACATGGAGGCAGGGCACCATCTGGTGGTGCCTGGGCACAGCACACACCAGCCCACACACGTTCTGCCCACCCACATGCTCCCTCGCCCGCTCGCAGCAAGGCCCCTCGTGTTTGTGCACACACGTGTGTGCACCCCACTGCCCATAACACGTGTATGTGTGCACACACGTGCACTCAACACACACACACGCGCACACGTGACCCCAAGTGTAGACACACACCTCCGTGTTTGCACGTGCGCTCGCCCGTGCGCGGGTGTGCAGATCTGCAGGTGGGTGCACAGGAGCCCACAGTGGTGCACATGGGCTCGGGGAGAGCACCAGGCTCAGCGGGACAGCTGGACCCACGTGTGTGGCATGTGTGTGAGCACACACACACACTTGGGCCATGGTGTGTGCATGCAGGTGAGTGGTACTGCGCACTCCCATTTTCAGCCAGACAAGCGGCACTGGAAGGGTGAGCACACATGCACAGCATGCCTGCCAAATTCCCTGCCCACCGAATTCCCTGCCTCTCCAGGCGAGCAGAGCTGGACTGGGCTTTTATTTCTACCCCTCCTTGAGCCAGGGGTGTCATTTTCAACTCTGCCATAGCTTCTCTGAGAGGACCTTGGGCATGTCATTTAACCCTTCCTGCTTACGCAGAGCAGGGACTGGGGTGACCACAGGTGTGGGACATCGCAGTGCTGGGGAGGCAGCCATGGGGAATGAGGACATGGCACTTCCCGGGACTCTGGAGTCTGCCAAGGCAGGCAGCCACTCTCCAAGGGGTGCGTGTGGCTGCAGAGGTTTTGGCCGCCAGCCTGGCTCACACAACTGGAGACGGAAATGCTAAATTTAAAGGTGTCGGGGGGGCTGAGTGAGGTTGGCTGGCACAGGGCTCTCTGGCCGCCTGCACAGGAGGCATGAGGCATGGGCATGTTTTTGGCTGCCGCACACCCTTGTTTCACTGGGGGTTTGGAGGTCTGGCAGGAAGAAGCGCCTGTTCCATCAGCAGAAAACGAGGCCGAAGACTGAGCTTGAGCAGTGCCGTGTGCCCCAGAAGGGATGATCCTTCCTCTGCATGGCCCTGACCTGTTCACAGCAAGCACCATCAGACCTCTGACTGTGTAGGAGCTGTACTGCTCACACCCAGCTACACTTACACCCAGACAGGCATGTGTGCACGCACAGCTGGGCACGCACAGCTGGACACATGCCACCCCAAGCACCCTACATGGGGCCAGTACCCCTCACATCCCAGGCAGTGGGTACACCATGCACCCTGCAGCCCCAGTCCTTCATCTCCACACCATTTTTGGGTAATAAAAGTACTGTTTGAGGTTGTTTACAACTTTTATTTAAAAATCCCTTTCCAAGATAATTTTCAGGGCTGTGAGCCAGGCACGAAGTGTGTGTGCACTCTTGCAGGCAGGGTGGGGAGTTAAGAAAACCCACAGGGTAAAGTGGGGGCTACATTGGGTCCTGAAAACCACCCTCAGCTGCACTGGCCTCCAAAGTCAGGAAGCCCTGAGGGCAGCAGGAGCACTCACATTTTGGGGAGCAGCGAGGCACTGAGCTGGTGGGGTGTCCATGATGCCCCCCCCAGCATCTGCATGCGCTGGGACAGCTGCGTGGGTGCTCCCACCCCGGCTTCCCCACCAGACCCAGGATGCGGCAGACGCCAAGCAGGCTTGAAGTTTGCTAAAATGAAAATAGAAAAAAGGCCTGGGACACCATCCAGAACTGCTTAGTGTTAATTAATTCATACCCGTGACGTGATCTGCCCTCGGCCCCAGAACATCCCAACATAGTCAGGGCTGCGGCCGCCCGCCCCAGCTGGCCTGCTGGCCACGGCCTTATTTTAGGGAGGAGGTGGTGCAGCTGCTCTCCCAGCCCTTGAACACCCATGGGTGCTGGGAGTTTTGGGATGTGGGTGGTGGGGGCCATTGTGCATGGCCTTGACTATGGGGCTGCAGCCCACCTTGCTCTGTGTCAGCCTGCCAGCTCCCCAAAAACTGTCCCAAAAACCCCTGGGGGATGGGACACACAGCAGAAGGATGCTGTCCCTGGGAGGTGGGAGAGGGTCCCACTCATTCCTTGTCCCCCCACAAGATGAGATGAGGGCATCAACATGCTGGATCTGGCAGATGTCCGGCACTGACACCTCCCTTTAGGGCTAAGCAGAGCTGCCTCATTTCCCCATGTCCCACCATCACTGTCACCCCAAAACCCCCTTCCGCTGCTCATACATCCCATTGTCCTTCAATGGGATGAGGGTGCCAGGCACAGCGCCTCAGACTGGCCCTTGCCATGGGATGCAGAGCTGCTCTTTCTGCCTCTGCTTGCTCCTGTCTAGTTGTTTTTATCCCTGGGGCCTGGGGGTGAGGGCTGGGGCACACCATATTAGCAAAGTGGACACCACACAGAGTCTGCCTCTGCAGTAGGGTCATGCCAAAGTCGTGGAGTTGGGAACAACGATGTCACCTGGCAGTTTTTTCCATAAATTCCCAGCTGTTAGAGTTGGGATGGGGGAGAGGGAAGCCAAGCCCAAGCCTGGCCCTGGGACAGGCAATACCCCATAAGCAAGAGCAGGAATGGCTTGGGGGGGCACCAGCTACTGCTTTTGGGGCAGGGGGTGGGCGGGACAGAGGGGGAGGCAAGGGCGAGGGGAGCAGGCAGTGCAGTGACTCAGCCGGGGGTGGCAGCGGGTGAGGTGTTTGTGTTTAGTTTCTAACGTTACGGTTTCCACAGCACCGGGAAGCAGCCCCAGGGGGCCTTGGGGGGCCTGGCAAAATGGAGGGTGGGATGGGGCAGGAGTGAGACCAGAGAAGCCTCTCTGTCACCAAGGCCACAACAGCTAAAAATACTGTGGGCTATTGTTGCCGGCAACAAAGCTGCTGCTGTATTTTTAGCATTATCTTAGTCTCCATCAGCTCTGCTGCCCTCCCAGGAACTCCTGTGCCCACTCCACCCAGGCACTGCCCTCTGGAGAGCTGGACAGGGCCTTCCGCCTGCCATGGGCACAGCTGCTGTGCCTCAGTTTCCCTCCTGCTCACTGTGACATGATGCCACCCTCCATCCCACTGCTGTCATCCAACTTCTTCCACCCCACAAACAGTCCAGAGCCACCACACTTATCCCCTGCCCAATCCACAGCATCCCCTGCTCCTAAGGAGTACTGGGGGATGCATGGCTCGCAGGGCAGCTGTCTCCATCTGGGCAGTTCCAGTCCAGCCCAGGCAGCTGGAAAGGGAGGGCAGAGACCGGATGCAATGAGTTGGCCAAGTGTCACCAGGAGACTGGTGACAGTCCCTCCTCCCTGCCGGGGCACCAGCCCTCCTCCTCGGCTCATTCCAGCAGGCAAAGCCAACAAAGCTGCTAAGCCGCCTGGTCTGGCCACGCTCAGCAGGGAGCTGTCATTGCTTGCCCTGGGTGAAACGAGTTGGCGTGGTCTCAGCACAGCAACTGGGTGGCCAGGGAGGGCTGTGCCAGGCTGTGCAGGCACTGCCAGCAGCTGGGCACTGCCCCAGCCCCAAAGCACCAGGATAACACTGGATTTGTGCAGATTTCCCGATGAAAACAGGGAGGGAGGGGGTTTAACTTGCCTTTTCCCTGCCAGAGCAGCTTGGGTTTCCGTCCTTCCGGCGAGTTCTCCCTTCTCCACCAAGGAGAGCAGATCAGAATGTCTCATCCACAGCAGCACTGGGCAGGGATAGGGTGGCAGCAGTGACCCAGAACTGAGCTCAGGAGGGGGGTGGCCGGAGACAGGTTGGATCTATGGGTAGGCTGTGGCTGCCTATGGGCGCTTTGCTGGGTAGGGGGCATAGCCAAGGAAAGCAATGAGCCCATCACAGAGCACAGCCTTTATCTGGGACTGCTACAGCCCCACTGGGATCCCTCCCCAGTGCCCCTCCATCGCCATATGCGAAGCTCAGGACCAGGAGACTGCTCTCACAATGGCACCTGGCCATTAATAACCCACTCAAGGCTGAGCAGGAGGGACTGGTCGCGCTTTGCTCTGCTCCTTTGCTCCTCCTGCTCCCCCCTGTCCTTGGAACCATCCCAGCATGTCCCTTACTGCACACCGGGAGACCCTTTGGTTTGCACAGGGTGTGGCTCTGCACCCCTGTCCCCTGTCCCATGCCCCCCTCAGCATCCCACCCCACTCTCACCTTGGGGTCTTGCTTGATCCAGCTGCCGAGCCCAGGCAGAGCAACCTCTCCCCACAGCACGATGGTCATGGGGGTCTCTATGGCAAGGGGAAAGGGAGGTGAGACCTGCTTCGGGAGGGGCAGGGAGCCCCACTTCCCTGGAAGAAGGCACACAGATGGGGCTGTGGAACTGAATGTGGTGCTGGGGCATCTTTGGCTGTGTGTGTGTGGGGGGGGGTCATTTAAGCCCCATAAAGGGGAGTACTGGGGGGCACCCTGCCAGCAGCACACCTGGAAGCAGAGAGTGAAAGGCGGGTGGAAGAAAGAGGTCTGTTAAGAGCAGAGCTGTGCACGTATGTACAGGGGTAGGCTGGGGAGTGGAGAACGGGAATACGGGAGATTGCAGTATTTGGAGGGGGGACAGACTTCGCAGAGTATTTGGGGCGGAGGGGGAGGAAGACCTGCAGCGAAGGGGTGTGTGTGAGACCAGATCCTCCACGGCAGCGGGGATTGAGGGGCGGGGGGCGGAATCGGGGTCCTTCCTTAGCCGCAGCCCCGGTCCCCGTTCCCCGGCAGCGGGGCGGGGAGCACGCAGTGCCCCCGGCCGGGCCCCGCGGTGGCGGCCCGGGGGAGCGGGAGGCAGCGGCTCGGGGCGGGGAGGAGCGGAGGAGAACGGCGGCACCGAGACCGGCTCCGGCGGCCCGGGCACCGCGGTGGGTCGGTACCGGGGGGCACCGGCTCCGGTACCTTCGGGCGGCTCCGCACCCGGGCAGCTCGGCACCGCCCGTACCCCTGGGAGGCTCTGGTAGCCCTGGGAGGCTCCGGTGCCTCGTTGCGGCTCCGCACCCCGGCGGCTCCAGTGCCCCGGCTCCGGGCAGAGGCGAAGGAGGCAGTGGCTGCAGCCAGGCAAGCGGGTGGGGGCGGCTGGGCCGGAGCTCAGCCCCCCATCCCACCCCAGTACCGTCACCCGCGCCCCCTCCGAGGGCAACGGGACACCCCGTGGGTGCAGGCGGGTAAATCCGGCGTGGGCCAGGGGGGATTTCCAACCCCTGTGCCGGGAGCGGGCCGGATCCAGGATTTGCACAAAACAAAGGACCCAAGGCGGGTGCGTATGGAAAAATACCGGCGGGAGGGGAGGGTTGTTCGTCTGCAAACCGGGCTGGGGGCCACGGTGCGTGGGGGCAGCGTTCTACCCCACCCCCACGCCCCCCTCCGCGGGATGGGGGCTTCTCGGAGCTGGG
The DNA here is from genome assembly GCA_013397135.1 of Pachyramphus minor. Classification (NCBI taxonomy): domain Eukaryota; kingdom Metazoa; phylum Chordata; class Aves; order Passeriformes; family Tyrannidae; genus Pachyramphus; species Pachyramphus minor. The sequence goes on from VYXB01007933.1 coordinate 338,408, forward strand.
GGGCTCTGCAGGGACCAGGGATCGCAGCCATCCCGACGTTCGAGGCAGTTCTGCTTCCCCAGCCTCGGGTTTCAAGGTACAGAAGGGCTACAAGATTTGCACAGGGCTCGGGGGGTGCAGAGTGCCCAGAGTGCAGCACGGGGGAGTGAATATGTAGGTGGGCAAGGGAGGGGGGCTGCCATGCAGGGGAGTTGTGGCACTGTATGAGATGGGTTTAGGGGTGTTGCTCTTGTAGAGGAGGGTGGGGGTGGCAATGGGGATGGCTGGGAGGCAGATGGAGGATCCCTGGGGCTGGTGTTGCCCACTTGCTGTGCTGATGACAGAAATGCCACCTGTGCTTGCCCACACGATCCACCCAGTGCTCCACCAGCCACCTCTGGGCTCTGCACCGCAGTGCCCTTACTGTGAACCCGGAGATGGGGGGACTCCAGGCAACTGGGCTGTGCTGCGCAGGCACCAAGGCTCGGAGACCGGGAGGGTAGTGCTTCCCCTTACATGATCTCGGCTGCGTGACCGGGTCTCGCAAAAGGAGATATTTATAGCACTGCTCCACTAGCCCGAGGTTTGTATGGCCTGGAATGGGGCTGGCAGCTGCCGCCCCCTGCATCCAGAAGCCTCTGGATGCAGCTGAGCCATTTCCCCTGCCAAGCTGGGGTGGGTGGGAGCCCCCAGGGCTGAACTGACTGCATGGAACATGCTGAGGCTTGCTGGCAGACTACAGGTTCCCGTGTGCTACGCTGCCTGCAATGCTGCCTGCAACACTGCTTGCAATGCTGCCTGCGTGCTGGGTGCCTTGCAGGGAGGTTGCAGGGACCACCTTCTCCTTTGGCCTCAGCCAGGCAGGCTCTGGCAACGGAGTATGGCACCATCCAAGGATGAAGATGAAGGAGAGGCTGTCTTTTCATTTTGCTGAGAGACACAGATTGCCCAGAGCTATTGCAGTCTGTGGGAGAAGGTGAGAGGACAGGCCAGACTTTATGTCCAGGAGTGTTTCCAACCACCACATATTCACAGACCCCAGCAAAGGGAAAGGTGAGATCTGGGGACTGCCCCGAGTCAATCCATGCTGCTCCACACTCTGTGTGTGGAGCAGCCTTCTCTTGGGTCCTCTCAGAGCCACCAGCATGTGGAGATGACCATAGCTGGAGTCATGTTCTCTCTTTGTGTCAGATGGTCCTGCAGACATACTCCTCTCCTGTCCAGACATCTGGTCTGCTGATGTCTCCGGGCCCTTCCCTCCCTGGCACAGTGCCTCACAGTATGCCGGGATGCCTCTGTGCGTGCCCCAGCTCCTCTCCCTGCCTCCTGATCTGCACGGTTTGCACGTGACAGCCAGATGCCATTGCTGTGCTGCTGTCACCACCCCATCCTGGACCCCCTCTCCATGTTTTATACCCCCTCCATCCAGAAATGCCAGCACCAGACCAGCAGCTGTGTTGTGCCCTCCTGCTGTGCTCGCTGGGTGGGTGACATCTGCTCACCCTTGGCTGTGGGGGGAGAAGTGGGGCAGGCAGAGGCTGGAGTGGGAGATCAGGGCGAGGGATAAAGCCAGGCCTATTTTTATACTGCAAAGTAATTACCAGAGCTTTCCAATCCTTAATCTGCTGAGAGCACCCTGGTGCGATTGGATCCTTCCCCGAGCCTGGCAACAATTCTCCCATCACACATGTCCTGCGTCAAAGCCCCGTAAACTCCCACACTTGGGCTCACACTGGGATACATGTGCTGTGGAGCTGCCGACACATCTGCCCCTCGCCCTCAGCAGCCTGGGAACAGGGATGGGGACCTTGGTTGGGACCCTGATTTACAGCAGGGAGGGGGATCTTGCCACCAGCCGAGCAGGGCAGGATGCAGCCTTGGCCACCTTGCTCAGCTGCTGGGTTGGTTCCCAACCCTGTGAACACACTAAATCTGTGTTTTCCCCTACAGCTGTCTCCTGGGGGGTTTTGACTGAGATTAGTGACCCACACAGCACCCTCCAGCACCCATCCAGCTTGGCTTTCCACTGGCACAGCCAGGGTTTGGGGTGCCTCTTTCCAGGCGGTGCACAGGGTGGTTCTGGACAGCCATGCCAGGTCTCAGCTGGCGCCTTTCCTGGCCTCTCCCTGTCCTGTTGCGCTGCCAGGGGGTTGCTGAAGAACCTGTTCCATAGCTGCCGCCACAGAGGAGGAAATGACAGGTGATGTTTGCAGCAACACCTTTCATCCCGGGGCTGGGGGACTGCTTCATCTCTGTCTGTATGCAGCCAGCTCCAGGGTGGAGCACAGGAGCTCGACTGCTCAGGGATGGAGGTGAGGCCTTGCCTTCCTTCACCCACCCTGTGTCCACCAGCTCTCCAGCATGTCACCCCAAAGCAGAGCTGGGGTGTTCAGCCCTGCTCCATGGCTTTCTATGGTACAGTTTTTCTAGTCAGGACCTCATGGACTTCACAACACCCTTGCAAAGTATTTGGGAGCATCCTTTGATCCATCGACCTCTGTGCATGGCGGCAGGCACAAAGTAAACTTGGCAGTGTACAGGATGCAGTGCCCCCACAACACTGCTGTTCCACAGTAGGAGCTGGTGCCTGGGACTGCAGAGGGTGAACTGCTTCCAGGGCATCCCCGAGTGGCTCCACCAGTGTCCCTTTCCCCTGCCTGGCAGGAATCTGGCCAACTGGGAAGTCACCCTGGCTGCTGCTCTGCCGCGGAGCCAATGGCCATAAAAGGCCCTGAAACGGAGAAGCTGGGCGGGGGACCGGGCTGCTCCTCAAGCCTGAGTGGGATCAGCCCACGCAGGTCAGGCTTGCCAGGATGTGGGAATGGGAGGCTGCATGGGGAAGAGCAGCCCCAGCAGCCCAGTGTGGGGTCAGTGGGGTGGAGCACACTGTGCTCCCCTCCACCTCCCCCTGGGAGGAATCCCAGGGGAATTTGTTTGGACCGTGCCCCAAGATGCCAGGGATCTGCATTGCCTCCCGCAAGGAGCTTGGGGGGGAATAAAACTGCCTTTTCATCAGCACCTGAACTGTGGGGTGGCGGGGGCTGGCGAGCCCCCTGCCGCCTCTCCCCAGACAATGCCTGCCCTTTGTTGGGGTTTTATGCACCCGGCCCCCTTCCCCATGGCCCAGCTGGTGACATTTTACCACCTCCACATTCACATGGGAATTCAAAGGGCACAGATGCACCGTGAAACCACAAAGCACAGCCTCCTCCCCTCACCGCTCCCCCTCCCCTGTGCCTCAGCATCTCCAGGGAGGCAGGGCCAGGATGCAGGGAGGGGATGCTCGCACTGGGAACCTCCCTCTGGGGCTATTTTAAAGGGGACTTGACAGCCCTTGGGACTCCATCCATCCTGCTGCCCTTCCGTTACCATCAGCCTTCCATCCCTTTGTGATCCCATTGAGGACCTTCCCCCCATCCCTGCTTCAAGGGGGCTTGGCACGCTGGACAGCCACTGGTGGGAGATGAAGGGAAGCAGTGTGGGTGCCATTTCCAGGCTGGTGACGCTTGACCTTTTGGAGCTGGAGTAGTGTGGGTGGTACCCACCTCTGCCCTGCAGGCACCCAGCTGCCAGAGCAGTGCCAGGCAGGCTGGTGGTGCCGGGCCCAGCATTGCCCAGGGCTCCTGGGTGTAGCCAGTCTGTGGGTGTAGCTGGGCTGTGGGACACACAGTGGCCTCTGTCCCTTCAGAGAGGTCCCAGTGTGCCAGCGTCCAGCTCCTGCCCTTTCCCTCCTGCTCCCAGACTTCTGGGGGCTTTCCCTCAAGTATCTGGGCAAATAGCCCAGTTCTTCCCAACCAGTCATTGCCTCTGCAGGGACCTTGGGAAAACAGCCTGTAAACAGGCAGATGGAGAGTGTGAGTCACAGTGACCGAGAGGGAAATAAACGCATGAGGGGAATTTGCAGCATGTATTGGGTCATGGGGATGAATCCAGCCTCTCCCAGTGATGGTGAGTGGCTGGCACGTAGGTGCTCTCCTGTGGAGCCAGCTGTCCCAGGAAGGGGTGGTTATTGCATTGACAGGACTGTGTCCAGACAAGCTGCAAAACAGGTCCAGCCCTCTTTCCCCACCAAAATCACCCCCTAATCCTTGCCACTTTCATCCCAAGGGATGAGCAGTTGCTCCCCTGGAGGCAGCTGCATTTCAGAACGCAGCACCCTGCCCATAGAGCCATGCAGATCACTTCCCAGCTGAAAGTCACCCCGCCGTGGTTATTTTTGGCTGGCGGCAGGGCTGGAGGAGCTGGCTCTCTCCCAGCCGCTGCAGCGCACCCCGTTTGGAATTACGTCTTGTGTGGTGGGTAGTGCTTGGGTGAACAGGCTGCCTCCAGCATCCCGCTCCCTGCTGCCAAGTACCTGCCAGCTCCCCCGCCCGTGCATAAAGCAAGAGTGCAATCTAGTGGCTAATCCCACTGGGGACACCAGCGATGCTGGGGATTAACTTCTGCAAAGGCCTCTGGTGACACCGGTCACCCCTCTGAGCATTGCCTCACCATCCCAGCTTGGAGACTGGTAGCCCAGGGTGGTCAGAGGTTTATCCAGGGTCCAAAACAGCTGTGCTTTTCCCTGGCCTCACTTGAGGCTGGAGGCACATTCAGGGCAGGGAGCCACAGTAGAGGGTGTGCAGGGTCTGGGAGGGTTTGCCAGGGTGAGGGGTGTCCACAGTGGGTGGGGGGAAGGATGCATCTCCCAGGGATGAAAGGTGCATGCAGGTTTATCCTGGAGGACAGGAAGCAACTCACTCCAGATGCTTCACCCAGGACATGCACTCACCTGGCTGTACTCTGGAAGCACCCGGCCTAAACCTTTCCGTGCTTCTCCATCAAGAGCTGCTGCTACCGTGTCCCCCACTGAGCATCCGTCCCCTGCCCAGCATGGGGGGGAGCCGGGACGGGATTGGTGCCCCCGGGGCAGGGGTGGGGTGCAGCTGAGCCATGCTGAGGATTTTGGGTGTGGCAGGTAGTACGTTGCCTCTTTTCGCCCCCCGAGACCCCGGTGGGCTCTGGCGGGGAGTCATTTCCCTATCTCCCCCTTCGCCCCCAACGCCGTTGGCTGCAGTGGGGGGTGACGTCACTAAAATATGCTGAATTATTCGCATTAACCCTTTTCCCGCGGGGCTCGGGGGCTCTCGGCGAGGCGGTGGCTGCGGGTGTGGGGCGGGGAGGGAGCCCGCCACTGACCCGGCCCCTCCGGCCCGGGGTCCCCCCGCGAACGGCCCCTAGCTCCCTCCCTGCCCCGCGGGTTGCCGTGGGAACCGCACTGGGCTCCTGATGTCACCAGGAATGTTGCTACGCGACCGGTCCGGTCGCCCATCCCCCTGTGAGGTCACTGTCGCTATGGCGACGGGCCGGTGAGACGGGGGGGATGCGGGGCCTCCCCCGGGACAGGAGGGCGGCCCCAGGGGCGGTGCCCCTACGTACCCCCGAGCTGGGGGCGGGCACGAAGGCGGGGAGGGTGGTGCACCCCCCGGGGAACCGCAAAAGCTTCGCATTTAAACAGTGGAAAACGGAAAATAAAGCTTTTTTTTATTATTTTTTTTGGCTCTTCCCGAGATATTATTTTTAGAAATCCTGGCGGAAAAGCTGCCTGTGTCGGGAACGTCCTCTTGTTCCACGGGAAATGCGCTTCCCCGTGGAAACGGGCAACGGTGGAGCTGGGCTCCATGGGAAGTGGGCACGGGTGGGCAGGGTGGGCTCGGGGCAGTGGGGCCCACTGCGGGGGCTTGGCCACATGCCGGCGCTGCAGCCCATTTTCCACTCTTGTTCCAGTCCCCGTGGCTGCTGAAAGGCTGTGGATTTTACATGTCTCCAGCTTGCATTCCTGCTGGAGGCGATTTATTCCTAAACCCTGACATCTGCTCCATGGAAAGCAATGGAGCTGCTCCTTCTGAGCTGCAAAACCCTGCTCCTGTCCTGCCACTGTTTCTAGGACCATGGCCAGGCCAGGCACCATCGCAGCCAATGGCTTTGTTCAGCTGGGGTGGCAGCAGGGAACCCGTGGGCGTGACCACTCCCTGCCCCTTTTCCCCGGGGACCTGCCCCATCCCTCCACCCTGCCACCCCTGAGTGTGCTGCCTGCTCCAGTGATCCTGCTGGTCATGAAGCCACAGGGATTAGCAGCTTCCTCCGGACAGGAATTTAGGCAAAGCTACTTAGAGCTGTGCCAGGCTGGATAGAGGGAGACAGGGAAAGCCGGGATATGCGGCCTGAACCGTTCTAAGGATGCTGAGTAGGAAAGGAGTGTCCTGGGGTTAATAGCTGAGCATCTCTTCTTAAAACCTTCGGTTTGGTCAAACCGGGTGTCCTGCAATGTTTTCCTTTGCTCCAGTGAGCCCTCAGCTTCCATGTTATTTCCCAAGCCTTGTGGAGACCTTTGAGCCAAGTGTCCATCCTGCACAGGAGGGACAGAGAGGACAGAGGGATGGGGAAGGGGCAGACGTGGCTTGCATGGTGCTGCCAGTCAAGATGTAGGACAAGAGCTGGCAGATGGAGACGGGCAGACGGAGGAGTGTGAGGCTGCACCAAGACACTGTTTGCTGTGATGGGATCTTGGCTCACTGCTGCTTAAACAGCTGCTGAGCTTGCTGGGGCTGGGGAGCTGCAGGACTCCAGAGGGAGGAAGGGAGAACATGGGGACAGGGAGCCTGGGTGACTCCCCAGGGAAATGGGCAGCTGAGGAGAGAGCAGGGAAAGGTTTTCTGCTGATGTTATGGAGATGAGGGGTCTGGCTGGAGCTATGGCTGGGGGATGGAGCAGGGGGTGGAGGGGCCTCACAGCCCCATCTGGGACACATACCGGTCCTGATGGCACAGGGAGCGCTGTGTGCATTGCTGATCTGTTGGACTCCTGGGCCCACTGCAGAGACCAACAAGGGAAGCTCCTCACTGAGCCTGTGCAAACTTTGCAGCAGGTCAAGATGAGGGCAGTGGAAAGCCCCAACCCTGCTGCAGCATATGGGTGAAGGGGCAGCTCCATAAGAGGGACACTGAACAAACCCTGGGCTCCCCACAGTCACCTCTGGAGGCCTCATCCTCTACTAATGCACGATGCCTTTTGGGGGGAGGCTCAGGGGAAAATCTGGCAATGAAGGGAGAGGAAGGATATCCTGTATTCCTTGGGAAGAGGTCAGTGGAGCTGCCAAGGGAATCCTGGCCTGCAGCAGCCAGCCCAGAGCACAGGGCTGCGCTGGGGATGGAGAAGAGCCTGGCTGCCCACTGAACAAGTTTGGGGGCTAATCCTGCTGGAGCTGAGCCTGTGCAGGATCTGCTGGGACTCTCACATAGCCAGTGGTTTAATTCAGGTGATTTGTAGGCTTGCCATTATTGTAGTCATTAGGCTTCCAAGTCCTCTGTGGTGTTTCCAGCCTGTCTCCTGCTCCTCATCCCAACTATTGTGGGACAGAACAGTCAAAGCCCTCATCTGCCAGACCCCAAGCAAGGAATCCCAGTTTCCATTGAACAGCCCCCAGATGCCCTGCCAGCTGCTCAAGGGCAGGATTTGTCCCTCTGGTCCCTGGACCTCTGCATTTACCTCTTCCACCTGCTGCCTCTGTCCTTCCCAGGGGATGGGGCTGTGGTTTGTCTGAAGGGTGGGGAGGTGGGAGGCTCTGCCCCTGCTGCAGAGACCATGGTGGCTCTGTGCAACCTGAGCCAGGTGAGGCTTGTAGAGAGGAGACAGAATATAAGACCAGGGATAAAGCAGAGAATCAAGAATCACGTTTGAGACACCTACCTTCTGTTTTACACCTGGGGAAAAAGCAGGAGCATCCGATGCTGGGGGGATACTGAGAGTAGCTGCTTGCAGGGACCTGCTGCACAGCTCTTACCCTCGAATGGAGCACTGCCAAGAAAACCATCATCGCTCCCAGATGCAGGATCACACAACTCTAAGGCTCGGAGGCAGGGTCCTGGCGTGCCACCGCGGCTGGGGACACACTCCAGGTCTGGTGCCATCGTGTGGACACATGACACTTTCACAAACCCCTTGTCCCTTTCCTCGGTGGAGGGACCGAGCTTGGCAGAGCTGCTTTCCTGGGCTGTCCTTTACACCACGGGGGTTTATGTCCCCTCCCACCACCCCAAGCCTCCCAAAATCTTGCCCTCTGCCTGCGTCTTCCCCTCAACCACCGGGGCTGTGGCCCCTCCTTCCCCACCCCGTCATCCCTACTGCTGTACCATGCTGCTCTGGCCACCCCCAAACTGTGACTACATTAAGGGGTGAAGCACCTCCTGATCTGATGAGGAACCCCACAAGTCCCCTAGGCAAGGGAAAGGGGGGTAATAAATGACCACAAGTGGCCAGACCTGGAAGGATGTGATGGGACTGGGGGGGATGTGCTCTGCCCCACAAGTCCCACGAGAGGCTCTCTGCCGCGTGAGAACTTTCTCCCCCTATTTGACACCCCTTTCCCCCTCATTTCCTATTTCTTCTTCCCCATTTTCCAGCAAACTCCTCCCCATGGACAAGCCCAGACCTGCTCCAGGGCTCTCTTTCCCTGGGGCGGTCGCCAAGTCAGCGTGTCCCCAGGCTGCCCCCATCACCGTGCACAGCCAAGGGGGTCTCTGGGGGCTGCAGTGAGCGGGCACAACGAGACCCCCACCCCTCCAGCTCATCACGGGGGTGCGGGCGAATGCCTACCCTGCCCGGGAGTCTTACGCCAGCGGGGCCACCCTGTAGGGTGGCCCGTGGCCGGGACACGCCGGGGCTCACACGGGTTCCCACCAGAGGGAGCCAAAATGCCACGGATCGCGGTCACGGCCGCCCATCATCGCGGTGTCGGGGCGCACGGACACGCCACGGTCCTGGGAGGCCAGACGGAGCTGTTACCCCTCCATGCGGCTTGTAAATGCCACGAAACCTCCTTCCAGCCGCCACACACCCCGGGCAGAGAAAATCCGTGTGCCGGGGGCTCGCAGCCCCAGTCCCGAGGGTCTGTACCCCCCTGCCAGAGTTCTCCTCCAGCCCAGCTCACTGGGCATTGAATTTGATGCCAGATGTGTCCGAAAACAGCAGCTGTGGCAGCAAAGAGAGTGCTCCCTGCACCTTGGGGCCACCCCAAACCCCTGCTTTGACCAGTGAATTTCCACCAGTTCATTCATCACCCAGCACCACATCCAAACCCAGAGTGGGGATGCAGCAGCTCTGCTCTGGTCACTTTATAGTGGATGTAAATAGCATAAATTAATGCAGATATAAAGCACCAGAAAGGGAGGGTTTCAAATTATGCCCCTGGTGCTCTTGGAATGGCAGCTTGTGGCGTCACACCAGAAGCTTTCTTAGTTACACCTTGTCGTTCCCCAGGTTTGGGTAGTGCTGGACACATTATTGGTGGGAAAAGGCAGCAGGATGGAAATAACTTGCCAGATGGGGACTGGAGGGAGAGCTAGAGAAGAAATATCACAGGCAATGCTGTGTGACGTCAGAGGAAAGTCCCTCCCTTTTGCCCAGCATTTGCTTGTTTATTTAAAGCCCGTCATTAGTGGCAGCCATGTGGAATGGGATTCACACCAGTCCTGGCTGAATTAGGTGCCACGTTTTGACTGTGTGTCTAATGCACTAAAGTCCTCTCCAAATTCGTGCTTTCCACTAAAAACTGCTGCTGTCTGCATCAGCCAGGTCTGGGAGCCCCAGACCCTCACCTGCACGAGGGAAATTTTGGGCACATCAGAGGCTGGGGCTAAGAGCAGGAGGCTGCCATGGTGTCAGCAAGAATGAGAGAGGCTCTGGGCCAGGGAAAATCATGGAATAAATGGGATCTGGGCCAAATCCAGGCAGACATTGCCAGGCCGCCAGGCAGCACTGCTGCCAGAGCAGTCTGGCACAGCCAGGTAGAGGAAATCCCAGCCAGAGCTGGCATTTAATCCTGACTTCCTGATGGAGAGCCTGAAAATGTTCAGTTCCTGGGGACTTTGGGGCGTGGAAGCAACCTGAGGCCAAGAGACTTCTGGGTGGCCACCAAGCCTGGCTGGGAAACCCAATCAGGGCCATCAGGGGGCCATTATGGGTTGATTTTGTGCTCCAGACCCTCCCGGCAGTCCCAGAGATGCTGGAAGCAGGGTGTGCATGACCCAAGCCTTGTGAGACAGCTGGGATGAAGAAAGGTGCCTGCCCATCTGGGAATCACTTCAAGGAGGGAAGAGAGGAGAAAACAGGAATTTCCTTAGACCTGCTATAGCAGGCAGGGACAGAGAGAGAAACTGAGACACAGGAGAGTGGATTGGTGAGACAGGGCAGTTGAAACATGTGGATGCACAGCTGTCCCCAACCCTCTCCTGTAGATTTGCTGGTGAGAGTGGCATTAGGCTGGTGGCTGGCAAGCGGAGGGTTAACCCAGCCCAGCCCAGCCCCTTACCCAGGTGCTGCTCAGCCCGGCAAAGACGTGGGTGGCCCCAGTACTATAAAGAGGCTAATAGGGCAGTTATCTCCATTTTTGAAAAGGGGGTGTCAGCAGAGCTGTGATGGTGTCTGAGCAGAAGTGGGAGTGTGTGTGTACAGCCACCCCAGAGCCTATTCCCGGGTTTGGGAGCATATTGTACCAGAGAGCGCTGGGAGCTTTCCTGCAGTGAGACTGTACCAGCCTGGTGGCTTTCACCCACCGACCACCATCCTGCTGGAGGGGGACTGGACTGGCTGGAGCAGCTGTGCTTGTGAGGTGTGGGTTTGGGATTATCCTTAGTCCTTGCAGGTGGGATGTTTAATTACTCATTCCAGTTTCTTTCTGAGTGTAAAGTCAGGCTAAGGTCTCTCATCTCTATCCCTCCACTGAGAGAGAAATATCATCCTTAATCTTCTTTCATCCTCTGGGTTTCTCCAAGGTCTCAACAAATGGCAGGATGACTTTGGTGTCTTGATGTGGTCCCCCAGGGTGGCTATCATTTGGACCTGCCACCCTGTCTGCTTAACCTGTTAGTGCCTGTGTCTCCATTTCTGGCTTTATGCCATCACTGTGCATGTCACACCCTAATTAAGCTGAGGTGACTTGGCCCCCGGCTTCTCGTTCAGCCCATCCTGTGCCACGCTGAGTGGTTGGGTTTGCCAGAGTCCTCAGATACAGTTACCAGGCACTTCATGGTCATGGTAGACACAGGCTGGATCTTCTCCCTGTGCCTCATCCCACAGAAATGAAGTGAAAGAGGGGCTGGTGAATGCTGCAGAGGCAGTAAGGAGGAGGAGGTTGTGGGGTTGTGACTTTGGGCTGAAGGAGGTATGGTGGGGTGGGCAAACCATGGGAAGCAGCAATTTTGTCTCAGAGAGGTGATCAGCTGCCTGAAGCACAGTGAGCTGTCACCCCTTGGGACCATCAACAGAGGCAACTTCTGTCTGCCCACCTCGGTGACCTCTGCTTGCTGCTGGAGCAGGTGAGATGATGCCAACAGCCCTGGGAAGTGCAAGTGAGTCCTCTAAAAAGTCCAGGCCATGGCATTTCTCCCTCTTCTTCTTCTTGCCCATCCTGGTATAATACATCTGATCCATCCCAGAGCAGATATCATACTCCTGGATGCTCCAGTCTCCCTGGCCTCTGCAATGATTTCTTTTTCCTGAACCAAAGCAATAGTCAGGCAGGTTACACAAAAAACTTGGAGCTCACTGGAGCTCTCCTTATATCCATTTCCAATTTTGCTGGCAGCAAAACACCACAAGTTTCTGAAGGGGCTGGGCCCACCATTCTCCCCGGTGGAGCCTGAGCATCCCCTGCTCTCCAGCACAGCAGCACTGCTGGCAGCTGTCTCACAAATTCAGCTGCTGTTTGCTGCCTGTGCTCAGAGGTGAACCCTGCCACCTCCACCAACTTGCTAGATTTCTTAATTTCTTCTCTCAGGAGTATTTCAGGCTGTTTGTTCACATTTGTGGCTTCTTTTTTTATTTCCTGGGAGTCAGGAGACTTTCATTGATGCTGAAGTTGCCATGTTGCTATCCCTGAGAGCTCATGATGTGCCTTTAGTTTTAATTCTCTCTGGCTGCAGCATAGACTTTCTGACTGAAAAAAATGAAAGTCTATGCATGTGTCCTGCTTTTTTTTTTTTTTTTTTAAAGTTGAATTTCTTTTGAATGCAGAACAAGACTGGAAAAGTCCAGCCCCGAATTTTATCAGTACCTGGAAAGTGAGGTGTAGAGAAACGTTCTGTCCCAAGACATGGAGCAGAGTGCAGGAAGGTGCAGGACCTCACTGGGAGCCCTGAGCCCAGCTCTTCCAGGAGATCCCCCTTACTTTACCATTGTAGGGTCCATACTTGGTTGAAGTGGCTGTGGGTGTGACATTTCAGGTGCCAGGTTAGTGTGACCTTCTCCAAAGCTTTCTCATCTCTCCCATCTGCCCCATGTAACTTTTCCTATGCCCTGGGGGAGGATGCTGCAGATGTGGGAGGGCTCCCTGCCCTTCTCCCCAAAGCAGCCACTCTCTTACCCCCAACTCTTTGTTCTCCCAGTGAACCAAGAAGGGCACCAGCAACCAGTGCAAGATACTCCCACCCTCCCCCGTCGCCAGCTGTCATACTGCAAAGGAACAAAGCAATACGGAAAATTGCGGTATCATTAATGTGATAATTAAATTGGTGTCTGGAGGTGTCAGCATGAAGAACAAGGCACTCACAGCAGACCTCATCCCTTCCATCGCCATGGTCCTGTCCCTCAGCCCTGCCCCATGCCAGACCTGGGAGATCCTCATTTGCAAATTACTTCCAGGGCAAGTGCTGCAGATCCTGTGTTGACTTTCCCTTTCTCTATCCTGCACCTCTATTTGTTGCCATGCTTATGTTTTGTTGGGATGTTGTTGTAGGTGATTAAGGGTTTTTTATGACTGTAGGTTTTGATTTTGACTCGGAGAGTGAGTCACTACATGGCAAATGGATCCCATCACAGAAATATCATTTCCTTGCCTGGTATTCTTCGCAAATGAGGTTTTGCAGAGCTTGAGCAGCTGTTCTTTCTTTCAGTTGAAAGCCTCTTCTCAAGCCCATTTAAAGACTTATGAATTGGGTGTTGAGAGCTGTGCATAGTCAGAGAATTAATATCTACCATGGCCCAGTGGGAGAGGTAACAAAAGTCTTGGCAATCAATCCTGGGAGACCTGGGAGGCACCGTAAATCAACCTGTGAGTACAAAGTGGCTCTGAACCAAGGGGAATGGAGAGAGCCATCCCTGTGCTATACCATGTAGTTACATATTTTTGATAACTCAAAAAGGAGGAGACTTGGAAAGTACTAAAGTGCATAAAGTGACTTCTTGATGCTTGGGAAAATGCCCTGGACCCATGTTCCTTTAAATGTGTTTAAGGGATTGTCTTGCTGGAGATGAGGTGGTCACAAGCTTGTTACGTGTTGGCCAGGGTGTTTCCAGCTGGCACAATGCTCCTTTGGGTGTTCCCTGGCTTGGCTGTGCTACTGAGCAAGGGAAGAGCTGGTCTGACCAGGTGCCAAATCCCTCCTGCCCACTGATTGTGCCACAGTCTCTGTCATAGGGCAGATTTCAGCCAAAACAAGGATTTCCATCACAGCTTGTTTGCTGCCTCTGGGGCTGGCAGAGCACTCTGCTACAGCCCTGAGACCTGCTGTGGGCTGCCTCTCATCCTCCCCAAAATGGAATTTTCCAGGTTAAGGAAAACACAGTGGTAGCTGTGTCCTGAGTGATGACTGAGTGCTACAAGATCTCTCTTCTTGCAGCTGCATCTCTCCTCTGCAGGTACAAAATGCCGTCTCCATTGCTGGTTGCAATGCCAGTGTTGCCTCTGCCACCTCTGCTGACCCTGCATGGTGCCATGGAGCAGCATCAAACAGGAGCTGAAGGAGGTGGCCAAAGGAAGGCAGGAAAAGAGTGTGTTATTAGTGAAGCCCTGGCTGACAGACACATCCACTGCTTGGTGTGAAATAATCTGACCTTTTTCTGATCTTGGGTGATTCACCCTGGCCTCATGAAAACATGATCTCCAGTCTCGTGCTGGATGGAGGACACAGTGTTGGGACCGTGGAGCTTCTTGTCAGGGTGCCCTGGCTGCAGCCATCCCTCATCCCACTCCATCACTGTGCAGGGAGCACAGCCGAGACAGCACCACTGGGCAACTTGGCCTGATGGGAATCTGCAAGAGCCCAGTGCTCCTGCCAGATGAAAAAGCACTTCAAGTCTGTGCCAGCCCTGATTAGCAAAATTATGGTTGCCATGGGGCCTGAATACCTGCTCACAGAGTGCCTGACTTTCCCATCCCCCCAGCAGACCTGAGGGATACATGCTGTGGAGCAGAGGCCAATTTTGGTGTTCTTTAGAGAGCTCATTCCTTTTACCCCAGTGGACATTGAAATGGTCCTTCCTTTCCTCTTCTTTTTTTTTTTTTTT
>VYXB01007933.1:352719-376533 GCA_013397135.1 Pachyramphus minor
TTTTTTTTTTTTTTTTTTTTTTTATCTCCCCTTCATTCCCTCTCTTATTAGCCTACCTGGAGTGGAGCAGAAATGCCTATTTCTCAGGGGAGCTTTGGGTCTTTCGGTCCAGAGGTTGCTACATGGAGAAACTCCAGGCTGTGAGCAGGGTACCAGTCCTGCATCCCATAGGAATGCGGTTAGCTGTCCCAGGGAAGCATGCACCCTGGAAAGGTGCTAGCAAACTTATGACCAGCTCAGAAAAGGAGANTGGTTAGCTGTCCCAGGGAAGCAAGGGCTCCTTTCTGATTCCTTTGCTGGATGCATGCACCCTGGAAAGGTGCTGGCAAATTTATGACCAGCTCAGAAAAGGAGATCTAGAAAAAGCTGCCAGTACTGGGAGAGATTAAGATGTCACCTGCTTGGGCTGTGCACGAGGGGATGAGGAGGTAAAAATGCTGAGACGAGATTTTGGGAGTGGGAACAGGTTTTATGCAGTGGGAAAAGGCCTCTGGAGAGTTAGTGATTTGAAATGCACAGGACAAAAGATGGCCAAGAGATTACTACAGGAGGGTGTCCCACAGGGACAAGGATGTGGGGGGGAGGGCTCTGATGGGTAAATGACAGCAGGGCTGCTTTGAAAAGGCCACCCCAATGCCCTACCTTCACTCCTGGCTATGTTTGTGCAAAGTTATGCAGATCTGTCTCTGTTCAGTGCCCTGTGGGTCTGAATGGCCCTTCCTGGCCTTGAGGACTGACATAAGCATCCTCGGGCTCTGTGAAATGCATCCTCTAGACACTTCATCTCCAGGTGACCAAGAGGGGCAGCTTTGAGTAGGCACCTTCCCACAGGGAGAGAAGCCACTTGTACATCCCCATAGCCAAGAGATTTGCCTGCTCTGCAGGGGGAGAGGGTTCATTCTTGTCCAAAAGCTTCATGACTCTGTTGTATCTGTGCTGGCTATCGCTGCCCTGGAAAATTTGCTGCAGCAATACCCTGAGAAGGGGCTGCTGATCCTCTTGCTCCTGTGGCAGAAGGATGCAACCCAGGGACTCTTGCCTGGTGCAGGATGGCACAAGGGGACAAGCAACTGTTCATGCCTCAGTTTTCCTCCGGGACGTAGTGTCACTCTGTGGCTTGGTGGTTTTTTGCGCTCAGGACCAGAGGTTGTTCATTAAAACTGCAAAGTAGGGGAAGAAGCAGGGACGGAGCACAGACAGCTCTAAAAGGCTGGGCTGGGCTGGCCTGCAATACTGTGATGCACTCTTGAAAAGAGGCAGGAGTGGATGCTGTTGGTTAATAGGGCTGTGCCTCTCAAGCTTCAAAACTCCTGTTTGTCTTTTCGCCTATTAATTCTCCTGGCAATGCTGCAGAGCTTGTGCTTTCTTAACTTCTGTGTGCCAGCCTTAACCCACTTGTGGAGGGACCCACAAGGATGGTTGCTCACCATCCTTACTATGTGCCTGCTGTCTTCAGCTAGGAAAGGAGACTTTAGGGAAACAGATGCTGAAGTTTGTCAAGAGCTCAGCAGCATCTCAATTGCTTTGCTCCAACCCAAGCAACCTCCAAACACCTCAGTCCCAGCAGATATCCTCTAATGCTCCTGGGAGTGCAGGACAAATGAGCCATGGGGGTCCCTGAACAGACAAGGACAGAGGTGCAGAGCTCAGGGGCTCCCCGGGGGCTGCCCTGCAGCAAAGCTCAGGTGGGGATGAGGGACAAGATGGGGTGGGAGGCATTGTGGCTGCAGGCAGGGAACTGCCCCAAGGATGGGGAGATGGCTGTGTAACTGCACAGAGCTTGGGGAACAGCTGGGACTGTGCTGGGAGCTGGCTCATCAGGGTGAGTGTTACCATCCTCATCAGGGTGGCCAGAAAACAGAGGGGACAGATGAGGGATGGAAGGGAGAGATATTTCCAGGAATGCTTCTTTCCCTGTTGCAATCCCTGAAGTGGGCTTGTGCTCAGGCTCCTTGTGCCTCAGCAGTACAGCACAACCTCTCTCTGCACTGGCACGGATCCGTCCCCTGCCTCAGGCGTTCCCCAGGGAAAACAGCCTGTGTACAATCTGGAGCCAGGGACAGAAATTTGTGCCTTATCAGCTCCTGCTTCTGGCCTTGCCACACACGGACTGTGACGTGCAACGTGCCACTTCCCTGGCACTGTTACCTGTCCTGGCATCTGCTGAGCCAGCCCTGCTGAGTCCCTGCCGGCATCATCTGGCTGCTGTCCCTGTGTCCTGTCCCAGCTGTCACCAGCACTGTGCCATAAACTTCTGTTTTACTGTGTCTCTATTTCCCCAAAGGGAATGAAGTTTCATTCCCTTCATTGCTTCCATTGGAGCAGGCAACAACTCTCCCTCCCCGTTTCAGACACTATTTCTAGCTTGTTGATTTTTTCCCTTGAGTAATGACTTGTTTACACTCATTTACCCTCCAGCCCTTTGGCTTCAGCAATTTTTCCCTCTGGGGAAAAAGATGATTTCCCGAGGAAAGTCGTGTCTCAGGGCAGCCCTGGACTCTTCCAACCCCTCAGTATGTTTGCTCTGTCAGCTCCCTCTGCTTGATGCTTGTTTGCTGCTGTGAGCAGAGGTAGGGCCAGCTTAAGGCTACCAAGCCAGACCAGGGCTTTGATGGTTCTGCCCTGTCATCCCTCGCATGCTCTGAAATTTCTTTGAGCAAAAGCACTGAGGGGATGAGTGGTGCTGCTCCCATCTGCTGTGTGCTCTGGCATCAGGAGGAGGATTTAGGAGTGCAGCACCCCAGGGGCAGTGTCCTGGTCGTGGAGGCCATGGGATCCAGGTAGCTCCTCATATGCTGGCCACAGATGCCAGGCTCAGCAGTGCAGCGAGCTGTGCTGGGGCTCAGCCCAGGTTGGAGTGGGGAGCGAAGGTCTCTCCTGGTAGGTCTCTCCACACTCCCTCCTCAAGATCCCTACACTGCCTGCTTGAATCCAGCCCCACCGGAGGCTCTTTCAGCTCCATCCTGCCCAGTTCAGCCTCTGTGCAGAGTGGGATGGTGCTGAGATATGCTGAATGAGGGGGATCCCGGGATGCCAAAGCCCTTCAAGGCGTCATCCTTGGGGGGTAAACCGGGTCCATCTGCGCCCTGCCACCCTCGGAGGGGATGAAGGGACCGATGCGTGTCCCTGTGCCCACGGGCACCTGCTCGTCCCGTCCCGCGGGGTGGCAGTGCCCGCAGGCGCCGCACGGAGCGACGGAGCGATTCACAGCCGCCTCCCCCCTTACCCACCCCCCGCCTCCTCCCCACCTCCGGGGGGTCGGGGCGGGCTGGAGAGCCCGGGGCCGGGGAGCCCCATCCCCGCAGCCGACAGTCCTTCGCCGCCGCAGGAGGCGGGAGCCCCGGGGCTCCGCCGGCTCCAGGAGGGTCTCGGGCAGGTGCAGCACGTGGAGCAGAGAGGAGCAGCGTCTGGAGCGGGGACACGCAGCCTCGACGCGCTCCCGTGGGGCTCAGGAACGCGTGAGTACCTCCGTGTGCGCAGATCTCTGTGAGTACCTCTGTGCGGGGGGCTGCGGGGCGGCAAAGCGGGAGTGCTCCTTGCGGCTGGGGGCTGCCAAAGGACGGGATGCCCGCACGGAGGACAGGCTGGAGCGCAGGCAGACCCTGGGAACCGGGAGGGAGCTGAGCCGGACGCGGAACAAGGGGTGGTGCTGCGAGCGCAGCAACTTCCTCGCACCGAAGTGTGACAGGAGCCGGCTAGAGTCACCTGTTCCAGGGGGGAGTAATTCGGGTGACCCAGGAGTTGCACATCTGGAAGTGGGGGCACGCCAAGAAGCCGCTGGGTCCATCTGCATGTCCCCGAGATGAGCCCGGACTGTGTGCTTGCACAGGCCCCCGTGCCCGGCAGTGCCAGGGCGGCAGCGGGGCTGATCGATGCTTTACTCACCACCGAGGCCACGCAAATGACAAATGCCGGCGTTGGGAAGGCTCCTGGCGGGGCTGGAGACGCTTGCCTGCGCCGCCCTCCCCTGGGACTCTCGGAGTCAATGGAGTTTATTACTTTAACGTTATTTCCTCTCTCTCTGAGGAGCATCTTTTCAGCAGTGCTGCGTTGCAGATGAGGAGCCAGCCCCTATTAGGAATAGGGGTCTCGGCAGCAGGATTTTCCCAACCAGCAGTGGGAAAGGAAGCCCCCAGCACACCCCTGGCTCACCCACCAGACTCTCAGCTCACAGAGGACAAGAGGGAGAAGGTGAATAAGGGCAGGCGGCTTCTCCGAGCTGAGCACCGAGGGGAGAGCAGCTGCAGGATTTCGTTAGCCTGCCTCTTAAGGCAGTGAAGTCTCCATCCCCTCCCACACTCCCTCCCCAGCCTGACCCTGTCTGGCGCAGGGGTGGTGGGACCTCAGCCTTCAACTGGAGCTTCTCAACAAGCCGTAAGTCCTTCTTATGTTGGAAAATCAATTTTCCCTCGGTTGTTTTATGCTTGCCCTGCCAGCCCCTCTGCACAGCTGGTAGAATTGGAGCTGGAAGTGATTTTTGGGTTGGCTTTTGGGGCTGTGTCCTGCTCTGCTTCCAGAGTCCTGCTGACATTTCCCTGATGATGGGGTGAAGGGGCTAAGGTGGGCTGGGGAGCTGCCAGGATTGTTTGTAGACGGGAAATGGGGCAAGAAGCACTTGGGAAGCCTGGAGGGAGGTTAGGTGATTTTCCTCTGAGATTTTTGCCAAAGGAAAGGCCGTGGCTGGGGTAGGATGGGCACAAGGGTGCAAAGCAATGGTGATCAGCGGAATCCTGGCACCCTGACACCAATGGGAAGAGGGACAGAGGGAGCGAAGTTAGCAAAGAGGTTGGGAAAGCACCTCACAAACCTCCCTGTCTCTCTGCAGCCATGAATCCTTACGTCAACTGCTCCTGTCCTGAGTTCCCCCTGTCCCAGCAAAACTTTTCTGTGGAGCCGATCAGTCCTGATCTCAGCAATAGGACTCACACCGAGACCTTATTTGACCCCAAGGATGCCAACCTGACAGAGGAGCAGCTGCGGGATAAGTACCTGGGACCTCGACGGTCCAGCTTCTTTGTCCCAGTGTGTGTCATCTACCTGCTGATCTTCTCGGTGGGGGCTGTGGGCAACACACTCACCTGCATCGTCATCCTCCGGCACCGGTTCATGAGGACACCCACCAACTACTACCTGTTCAGCCTGGCCGTGTCCGACCTGCTGGTGCTGCTGCTGGGGATGCCGCTGGAGCTGTACGACATGTGGAGCAACTACCCCTTCCTGCTGGGTGCCAGCGGCTGCTATTTCAAGACGCTGCTCTTCGAGGCCGTTTGCTTTGCCTCCATCCTCAACGTCACAGCCCTGAGCGTGGAGCGCTACATCGCTGTGGTGCACCCGCTCAAAGCCAAGTATGTGGTGACCAGGAACCATGCCAAGAAGGTCATTGTCACCATCTGGGTATTGTCAGTCGTCTGTTCCATTCCCAACACCAGCCTCCATGGGCTGCAGCCTCTCTACGTGCCAGGCCGGGGGCGGGTGCCTGATTCAGAGATCTGCACCTTGGTGAAGCCACGCTTGACCTACAACCTCATCATCCAGATAACCACCATCATCTTCTTCTTCCTGCCCATGGGGACCATCAGTGTCCTTTACCTTCTTATCGGCCTGCAGCTCAAGAAAGAAAAGATGCTGGAAGCCTTGGGAGCCAAGACCAGCAGCAGCCGTAACTGCCACAGTAGCCAGGGGCAGAAGAAAGTCAAGAGGAGGCAGGTCACAAAGATGCTGTGTGAGTCAATGCTGGGGATGGCAGAGCTGGGGAGTATCTCCCAAGGCTCTGTCATGAGGGTGCTGGGGGAAACTGAGGCCTGGACAGTCCAGAGCACTGAGGCTGCATCATCCTGGAGGAAGGCTGTGGCTCTGGCTTGTGGGGTGTCAGGGCAAAGGCAGATCCAGTCATTTCAGTCCAGCACAAGGATTTCTCATGACAGCTCCCTCCCAGCCATGAGACCTCCCCTCCTCAAGGAAAGTGCTGG
The DNA here is from genome assembly GCA_013397135.1 of Pachyramphus minor. NCBI lineage: Eukaryota > Metazoa > Chordata > Aves > Passeriformes > Tyrannidae > Pachyramphus > Pachyramphus minor. The sequence goes on from VYXB01007933.1 coordinate 358,689, forward strand.
ATGAGAAAGGGAAAGGAGGTGGGTTGGGATGAGAGAACCTGCTCCGCTTCCCCCAGCCCAAACTTCACATGCTGGTGGCGATGATGGGATTTCCGAGAGGGGGGACCATTTCTGTCCAGGCCCATGACCTCTGTGACTGTGCCTGGGCAATGACCCGAGGCTGAACTGGACCATCCTCTGTCCCTCTGCTCTGTGCTTTTGATCCCCTCCCCAGCACGGTCCAAGCAACCTCTGGCCCCCTTCACAGCAGCTATCTCTCCCCAGCATGCTGACCTCTGCATGCTCCCAGTCCCGTGATGGCACAGCAATGGCAGGTTCCCAGCCCAGTCCAACAACAGGGCCAGAGTTACTTCCCCACCACGTCCCAGACAAGTGATAACTCTGCTTCCCCTGACACCAGGGCTGGGAGGGGGACAAAGTGGGACCTGTCCGTGCATGCCACAGAGGTGCATCATGGCACAGGTATGGCAGAGCAGGGGACCCCAGGACTACCTATACATCACCCCCTTTGCTTTCCATCAGCAGAGATGGCTTATAAAGCAAACAAAACCAAACCACAGTATAAGGAAAGGTCCCAAATAGCTCTTGCTCCTTGGACTTTGCGGATGAAGGTGGCAGGTTCCTGGGGGATGGATGGCAATAGGGGAGTCCCCCAACTGTGCTTCATGGCCCCAGGGCTGTGCAGGGCTGCTGTCTGCCAATGAAGAATGGAGATGTGTGGCACAGAAACACCTGGAGCAGACCTGGAAGGAGATGGTGGGAGGGAGATCCTGTCCAGACCTTCCAGCCCCTCCATGACAAGTCCAAAAAGCACTGGAGGGACCTTTCCACTCTCTGTCTTCCTCTCTCTCTTGCATTTTCAGTTGTTCTTTGCTATGGCCAAAGCTGAAAGGGGGAAGTGCTTAGCCATGGACTGGAGGTCACTGGGGTGGTTGGTAAATCCCATTCCCCCAGTAACACTGGCTGTTCATCTCCCCACAGTCGTTCTGGTGGTGGTGTTTGGGATCTGCTGGGCTCCCTTCCACACCGACCGCCTCGTCTGGAGTTTTGTTTCCACCTGGACCAGCAACATGCTCCACATGTTCCAGTATGTCCACATCATCTCAGGCGTCTTCTTCTACCTGAGCTCGGCTGCCAACCCCATCCTCTACAACCTGATGTCCACCCGCTTCCGGGAGATGTTCAAGGAGGTGATGTGCCGCCCTGGCCACCGCCCGCTGTGGTCACGGAAATACTCTCCCAGCGTCACCCGCACCACCACCCGCAGCACCGAGTGCGAGCCCATGCCCGGCACCAACGGGCTGCCCCCCTCCGACGCCGAGGAATACGAGCTGGAGGAGATGGAGAGGGGCCAGGCCACCACCCACACAGTGTCCCTTTGCTGAGGAGTGGGAAGACACGGAAGGACTGGGACCAGCTTTCCTCACGACCAGCATCCATCTGATTGTGACACTCATCCTGTGGTGGGGAGCAGGGCAGGAGTAATGGAGGGGTCCCTGACTCTCTGGGCTCATCCCACTGGGATGCAAAGGCTGGTTGTATCGGCAGCACTGCTCCAGGGACATGGTGGCAGTGGCCATGCTGTGCCCTGGATGCATTGCACCCACTGTGCTCAGCACTAGGGCTGGCCAAGGCATCCCTTGAGGTGTGGGGACAGTTGCCTTCTATGTCAAAGATATGCCAGCAATTTCCAAAAACATCCCAGCCCTCCCAGCCCAGTGGGGTGAGCACACAGGGGCTGGTATTGGGGATGTCAGGCACGTCGGGCTGTTTTGGGACACAGGGTGGGATGAGTGCCCTGAGAGGTGCTCATATCTGGAGTGAGATCCATGGAGGTAGGAGAGGTTTGCATGGGATGGAGTGGGGAAAAACAGTCTGTGGGTGCCTTCTCCCTCGAGATATCCCCAGGGCTCTCTGGCATCAACCTGACCCTGATTTTGTGGCACATCCCTTCAGTAGGGCCAGCTGGTGTCCAGCTGCAGGGTGATGGTACAGCTCCTTCCTCCCAGCCTTCCTCACATCCTGCGTTCCCAGCACTTTGAGAGCAAGGGAAGGGGTATAGCTGCTCTCTCCAAAGCTGGAGTCTTTGGGGAAAATACAGGACAAAGGGAGCCCCAGACTGCCTATAGTGCCAAGGCACAGCTCCATGCCTGCCCTTGTGCCCCACGTATATGCTCTCCTCTTCCCCTCTCTGATCAACATCTCATGGGTGCTACCCTGTTCTTCCTCTGCCCACCGCCGCCCCCTGCACCCCTGGGGAATGTGGGGAGCCCTTCTCCATCCCTGCAGTGCATGGGTTGAGCCTCACTGAGAATTAAAAAGAGTCATTGGCTTGATTTGTGCCCTGGTTGTGTTCCCCAAGACCCAGCGCTGCTCCCAGCATGGGACTGAATCTGGGCCGTACTCCTGGAGAGGACCATGTACCAGGGTGGTGGGCACCAGGGTATTGGGCACCAGGGTGTTTCACCAGATCTCCCCAAGGGCTCTGCTGCCTCTGTGGGTCTGCAGGTCCAGGTACATTCAGGGCATGGCAGGGAGGGCATAAGTGGGATGCTTGCACCCTTCCTGGTCTCCAGGATGCTCAGGCTGAGCTGGGGCTGGGGCCTTTGCAGAGGGACAGCTGCCCCTGGAGCGGTGGCCATCAGTCTGTCCCCAGACACACGGCTCATAAAATGTCATGAAAATGCCAGGGAGCACGGGCTGGCTGGTCATGCTCTCCCGGGCTGGAAGGACCCATCGATTTCCTGTCTGAGATCAATGCTGCTGACTTCCCGGTGTACACCAGGTCCTCCCACAGGATGAAATATCGAGGATCTGAAATGGCAGCTGAGGGACTGTCCAAGCAGCCTGAGCTCTTGCTTCGCACTACTTCCCCAGCCCCAATTCCCCCTGGCCAGCTGCAGAGGCTCCCTTAGCTCAGCATCCCATGGCTTTTCCTCCAGCCAGTGTGAATCCTGAGGGAACCTGGGCAGAAATACTGCAGGAGCAAGCCCCAGGCAGAGCACTGGCAGCTGCTGCTCTGCTTCCAGCCCCTTCTGGGCACATCACACAGGACTGTGGCCAGGCCAGTGAACAAGAATGGGCAGGATTTGGAGCCCTCCTGCCCCCATTCTCTCACTCCCTGGCTCAGGGGCAATGCAGGTGGCTCCCCTCTGCTTCCCATCCCTACAGCAGGATCTGCCATGGGCAAAGCCCTTCCTCAGCCCTTGCTGGGTCCTGTTGGGTGCTGCTGAATGAGGGTGGGCATTGGACTGCAGCAACTCTGCACTTCAGTTCACTTCAGTCCTGCTGACTGCTCTCAGCCTCTCTCTGGAGGATGTCAGTGTGGCCAAGGGCATTGACATCCCTTTCTCTGCTGTCTGTGGTGGTTCTGGCAGGGGACAGCACCCTGGCAGCTGTGTGAATACTTGTTGCTGTTACATGAGTGGATGTGACTGATGCCTCCTTGATGGCCATTATTGCTCCATCTCACTTCACCCAGCCACTTCCCCAGCCAGTAATCTCCAGGGAATGGCTTTTTAATAGGCAGTCAATAGTATTTTATTATACAGCAACAGACAGGTGCTCATGTGAAGCTTTGGGGTCCCTGGTGCTGCAAGTTGGGAGAACATGTTTCCCTGCTCATGAACAGCCAGGCTATGCAAGGATGCAGCTGTGGTTGCTCCAGGTCAAGCTATTTGTCAATGCCAGAGGACAGTGTGTGTGTTCCCAGTTTTTTTTAGGGCGTTCTGGGTCTCAGCACAGCTGGAGTAGGGTTCAGAGCAGCCAGAAAGACAAGACACTGGCTTTGCCTTCATCCAGCCTTTTGTCCCCAGCTCTGCTGCCATCCCCTGACCTGGGACTCCCCATCCTCCTTGGCTACCCCAAATTCCCCTCTCTGAGATGCGGGAGGGGAATGTTCTGCTCAGGGCCTGGCATATTGGGCAGTGATGCTGAGGGCTGCCCCACTACCCACTCCCCCCCTACACACCTGGGCCAGGATCACCCTGAAAAACATCCCAACAACTTGGCAAAGCTGCAGCTGCAGCACAGCTGATGGCATCTCCTGGGTGGAGATGTGAGGGCAAACTTTGCTTCCCTGGCTGTGATTTGGTGACAGTGTGTGGAGACGTCCCTGGTTACCATGTGCCAGCCAGGCTCTCAGGAGATGCTGGAATCAAAGGCTCCCGGGCAAGTCCTTTAATCCCTTAATTAATAGTAAAATCTGCAGTCAGGGCATGTAACCTAATGAAAAGAACTGATCTCCTCAGGGGGAATGGTTTCATGGAGAGGGTTTTACACCTCTCCATCACTAGGAAAGCAGTGGTTGATGGCTCCTGCCAGCCTCAGGCTCATTGCAGACCCCAGGAAGGGAATTATGGAGCCTGTTAGCACTAATGACAATGCTGCCAACTGCCTCAAGCCCTCAGGGTCAGCCTAGTCCCTGCTGCCTTCCCAGTATAAATTAGATGGATTATTCCTGCCAGGGAGGTGGTATAGAAGCAAAAGGCCCTGGAGGACAGGGGAAGGCAGAAACAAGGGTAAGTTGTTCCCATTGCTCCACCTATGTAACTGGCCAGGGGAAATGACTGACATTTCAGGATGGTTGTGTGGAAGGGGCATCCCAAAACAATGCCTGGGAATCAACTAAACAAACATTTCAGGACCTGAGAGGCAGCCCAGAGGGGACAGAGCAGGGGTACATCAAGGGGCCAGGAGCCGCAGGGAGCGTGTGGATGCCATTGCTCCATGTCTTTGCTCGGAGCTGGGAGAAGCATCTCTCTGTTCCTGCAGTATGGAGCACATGGCCAAGTTGGGCTCCACACCACCACCTCCTCTCCAAACACTTAGTTTCTGAAGAGCTGTTCCCCAAAATGTGTCTCTGTCTCATCTGTCCTCCCAGACTTACAGCAGCTTCTGTCCAGCTCTTGCCTAATTGCCTGTTCCCAGCTGCAGGGAGCCCTCCTGCTCCCCCATGTTCACTCAGCACCCCCACAGTGAGCACCCATCCTCCTCCATCACCCCTGGCCCCGCTCCCAGGAGACTCCCTCTCTCCCAGCAGCTCATGGAGTTGTTTTCCCCCCGCGCTGCCGAACACCCTGAGCGACACAATATCTCCAGAGCTTTCAGTGAAAAGATTTATCACCATAGCTTTGGGGATTAAAAAGCAATCCATCTGTGAGGCTGCCTCAGCCTTGTAAGGCTTTTTTTTTGTGCTGTGGTTGTTTGCAACAGGCATGGGGTGTTTTTTTTTTTTCCTTTACAGAGCCAAACTCAAGTTTTACAGCAATTGCCTTGTATATTTGTAGCCATGATAGATGGCTCCTGAGTGTGCCAGCAGATTTTTTTCCGCCCCTTTTCAAGGGAAAATGGTTACAAGAAAAGAATTGTTTTTCACTTCCTTCACACAGCCATGGTATGGGGAAAAACTTGTCCAGTGTTAATTTAGCAAAGCCCTTGTATTCCTGGGATTGAGCAGTCCCTGTCTGGGGCTGGGCAGTGGGGCAGATATGGGCTGCCCAGCCATGGATGTGGCACAGCAGCCTTTCCCAGAGAGATCTCAGCCTTTGTGAGGGGAGTGGGGAAGCAGGAAAATGCAGATGTTAGGAAACCACAGGGATGTGCTGAGTTTGAGCTTAGGCAGCTTTTTGAACCATATTTCATTTATTTCTCTTGAATTCCAGGATAGTGCTGGTGGTGAAAAGCCAACACCCAGTGCCTCTACATGGTGATGGGTAGCACAGAGGGGACAGATGGGTAGCAGGGGGACAAATAGACAGCGAGAGATCATGGAATCATAGGATAGTTCAGATTGGAAGGAACCTTTGAATGTCACCTAGTCCAACACCCAATGTATATATGTAGAATTCGATTCTGCTCCTCGGGGACAACCTTGGGCTCAACTTTTAGCCCCATGCCAGAGGCAGCCCATCTTCCTGCTGCTTCCCAAAGTGCCAGGACTCTCAAAGAAAACAGCTTTCAGGCAGCCTTGTGCTGTGGGGAGGCTGGGAAGAGGTGGTGTAGGGAGCACAGCCCACCCAAGGGCCTGGATGGAGGAGCTCAGGTGCAGTTCTGGATGCTCAGGCTGACTCAGCTGCGGTGCAGCGTGACTGTCACCTGCACTGAGGATGGCCTTCTCCACGTCACACCAAACCCAACAGTCCTGGAGGAACCAAGCCATGTGCAGGGAAGGGATGGCATCCCTGTACCCCACCTCTCTCTACTTTAGGGCATGCAGGGAGGGAACATTCTAGGGCTGGAGGGATTAAAGACATCCCTAAGAAGTGAAGGTCTGGGTGTTACTCCCTGTCTGAAATCTCACTGTCCTCATGTCAGGGTGAGGGGAAGGACAGAGGTTCCATGCACAGTGCATTCTAGCAAGGACAACACATTAAAGCCACTGGGTACCTCACAAACATCACCTGGGGCAGTGTTAAAACCCCACCTCAGTGGGTTAGAAGAGAAGAAACTGGCTGGTTAGCCCACGCCTTCTCCCATTGCGACTGTGTTGTTGCTAAAGATGACAGAATTTATGTCAGAGGAGCCTGTGTGATGCTTAATTTTGTTCATGGGGACACTTTGGTTAAGAAATGAAAGTGATGCATAATTAGCACAGCAGTAAGTGGATTAAAGCTGGCTGCATGGCAGAGCTCTGAGGCTAATGGGGACTGCTAATGACTGGCTGTGATTGCTGGCAGGACTGGGGGGATTGGGCTCAGCCCCAAGGCCCCACATTGTCCCTTAATATTGTCCCTGAACAGGTCCCCAGGGCTTAGGGCGTGCAAGTAGAGGACCCGGAGACTGACCTGGAGGATAAAAGCCCTGCAAAGTACTTCCCCACAGCCCACACAAGCCATACTTAGGGTCCCAAGCATACCTGTCCCAGGGGTCTGCCCTGGTCCCCTGTGTGGGATGTGGAGGATGAGGGGGCACCAGCTCTCTGGTCCTCATTGGGGTGGAATAAATTCCAGTATGAAGAGGAAGGCTGGGATACCCAGACCAGAAAAAGCTACCTTTTATCTAGTGTTATATATATATTTAGAACCAGGGAAACTGGTCTCTGACCAGTCCCTATTGTCCCTGAGGATTGTGGTGGAGTCCCTCAAGTGGAAATGCCTCCTCACGGATGGGGTGCTTTTCTATAATATCAGCTCCTCTTCAGATGTGGTTGTGAGGGTGTTTGCTTCTGCTAAGGACCTGTCTGTGTCACAGAATCAGGAAGGGAACAACAGCCCTTGCTACTCCATTCCACCATGCCCAGATGGCATCTTCCCTCCTGGCAGCTGGCAGTACCTGGGCTGAATCCCTCCAAAATGAGTTTGAATGAAAACAAGTAAAAACCCAAGATATGGACCCAGGCTCAGGGCTAGACCCCAGCTGTCTCTGCTGCAATGTTATTATAGCAGCAGACTTTAATTACGTGGGTTTATCACTCTTTGTGCTTATCACGGCAGCCAGGGCGAGTTTGTCTTCTCAGTTCAGGACTATTTAATGTGGCACATTGCAGAAAGCTGTCTGAGAGGCATTTGGAGGCCAAATACATCTTTCTTCTTATCTTTCTTTGGTGGCTGGAGTGACTGTCTCACATTACAGACCATCTCACATTAATGACGCTGAGACTGAGCATGAGACATCCCCTTCCGCCCCCAGAGCTCGCTTCAGGCACAGGATGGTCCCAGCTGGCCCTGGGGCTGAAAGCCAGGCCAAAAGCTGTATTTCACACAGCAATCAGCCTGAGGCTGCCAGGAGGTGAGGACACAGGTTCACAGTGGGTATTTGGCAGAGGCTGACTGAGCGCCTTCCCCAGGCAAGCCCCTCTCCATGCCCTGGCAGGCAGGCAGGAGCCTGCAGGGGCAGGAGCTGCCAATGGGCAGCAGAAAATAAAGACACAAACATAAATCTGTTTTTCCTCAGCTCCTGTGCCTGACCCCTTCCACGACAGCTGTTAGAAACTCTTTGCTGCCTGACACTTGTGTAGGCTCGTAAAGAAACTCAGCAGCACAGCCCTTCATGCCCAGCCAGGGGATGCTCCAAGGGGAGGGGGGAATCCCTGGGGTGCTGCAGCTTTATGGCAAATGGTGGACAAGGTCCTGTTTTCTCAGGGCAGACTTTTGGCTTGTTGGTCCCGCTGCTTTCAGGCAACTTCCACCTCAAAAAGCATTCCTACAGGTTCCCTGTCTCCCTTGGCTGCTCTAGGTCCCACAACCCATCAGTCTCCATGTGTCCTCTCGCATGGCAGTGGTCTCAGCACACACAAGGATGTCCCTTCTTCAGCCAGACCCCACTGTGGCAGACACCTGCTTTTCAGTGTCCTTCTTGCAGGTGTGAGCCCTGGCACCACTTCTCCCTTCCTGGCATCTCCCACTACTCCCATTACTGCAGCTCCCCCTCCACCCAACATCCCCTAGTTATCACTGGCCCAAAGCACCCCTTCCCCTACACACCAACCCCTCCAGCACTTGACTCGATTTAATTCCTTTTAATTTGTCATCCCTTGCTCAGAACAGCTGGGACCAATTTGCTGCTGCTGTCACCAGAAAGAAATCAAGTTAATGACAAGAAAGACATTATAATTTAGGAGACCCATCAAGACTCACCGCTGTATTAATAAGGAACAGGGAGGATATTGCTGCTGCCTGCTTTGCTCTTCTCTCCCATACCTACAGCCCCAAGCCATCCTGAGAGCTGTTAGCAATACCAGGCTCAAGCTGCCTTTTTTCAGGTACTGCCTTGTATTTGCATCGTGGTGGGAGCTCTTTGCTGCTCTGGTGTTTTCAAATGATTTCTGCTCTGGCTAAAGGGACATTCACATCTCTCTACAGCTCTTCACTTGTCCAAACTTATCCTGGACTCAGCTCCAAATCTCTCTGATGGGACTGATTTAAACTACTTCCTCGCACAGATGGAAAAGCAAATGGCTTGAGCTGGGTTTCATTCCTATTTTTCTGTGGCAATCCTGGCTGACAGGCGGTGAGTCCATCTGGCAGGAGCCTGAAACACCACAGCAGCAAGTGCTGTGCTAAAGCATCATCTGTGTGAGCTGGGAGCCCTGCAAGATGAGGGCTGGGTAAGGACTTCTTCAGCCCCTTGCCATGGAAGAAGGGAGATAGATGAGGCATTTCTACTGATTGTGTGTGTGATGGATCACTGAACAGCAGCAAAAAGCTAAAAGAAAGAAAACAGAGTAAATAGTGATAATTGCAGTGAAAAGCACCCATTTGCACCCAGTGAGGTGGGTGAGTGTGGCCATAGAAGCATTTAAAGGTTTTTCCTCCTAAAATAGGATTCCTGTCTCTCTGGTGATTGTCTCTGTGCAGATGTAGCTGGGAGGTATAACAGAGTTTAATCCCTATTCCAAAAGTCACTGGGTTGCAGTAGGAAACCATCCATCCTTGGAACTGAGATAGGTGCTAAATGTACCTTTCAGTACCAAGAGGGTGAAGCTCAGTCTGTGCAGCACTGCACTAATCCTGCAGGAATGACAGTGCAAGTACAACTCAGGTCTTCTAGACTCACTAAGGTTTGCCTTTAGATAGTTTTCCAGCAAAGCCGGTGTCTGGGGCAGGGACCCGGGGATGTACTTGTCTCCTCTGCCTTTGACAGAGGTGAAAAGAACTCTTGGCCCCCCCACATTTGGCCAATCTGCAGGTTCTTTTCAATAGCCCCATCCCGGTTTTGGCCAAGGCTTTGGCAAAAGACTGATGGTGAAAACAGGCTCTGTGTTAACCCCTGCACTGCTTCAGCAAGTGTTTTTGAGGGCTCGGGCTAGTCCTGAACAGAAGCCTCTTGTCTCTTCTCTGTGCCCAGGCGGCCTTCACCTGCAGTGTGATAGAGCCACTTGAAAACTAAAGGCCAAGGAAACCCCATTAAAATAGAAAAACTTGGCACCCCTGTAGGCTTTCCATTAAATTTTCCCTTCTGGGCCTTTCTCCCAGTGCAATCTGCTTTTGCAGACAGGTTTGCTCCCTCAAAGGCTGTGGATCATCCACTGGGGATGTTTTATCACTTCAAAGTCTGGGCTATGTAGGCCCTGCAACAGGAGACATTTTTTGTGGAGCAGCTCAGTTTCCCTGGGAGTGATGCCCTGAGCCAGGGTGAGGATGCAGGCACAGGATGAACCCCAGTGAAGTGGTAGGACTAGTCTGGACACTCCTCAGCCTAAAGGCACATCTGCACGTTTGGGCATGAGGCTATGAGGCTCAGAGCCCAAAGGGTGCTGGGTTTGGCACCCATAGCAGTGATGATTAATTCTGCTGCCAAAAAAGGGTGCAGAGCAAGCACTACTCCACAGCACAGACCCTGACCTCTGCCCACCACTGCGCAGGCATGTCCTGAAGCATCAGAGCAAAGGGAGACACAGGAACATGCTTCCCTCACCCTCAGCATCCTCGGGAAATCTATTTCTTTCCTAATATCCCAACAAACCCTTAGCGAGGCTGTTATACACACATATGTACCAACATAGGTGTATTTAGGCTAACTTTAATTTCAGAAAGCCTTTTCTAGAGTAAATGCAGCAGCTCACACAGTCAGGGCTGCCTTACCTGGAGAGCTGAGACACTGGGAGCACCAGTAATCCTCATCCCCTGGCGCAGTCTCTACCTTCAACCCTTTCCAAAAAGCCAGAGGGACCCTCTTCCTCATCCCTGGGGCTGTAGGTAAGCACCTTCTCTTTCTTTCCAGACTTTTTTTTTTTTTAACTCTGTAAAGAAATATACTTAAAGAGGTTCAATTTCAAGCCATGAATCAAATGTTTGGAAGAATTGCAACCTCATGAAGATAAATCAGGCTATAAACAGTGCTCAGAGGTTACTTACCCCACGGAGAATGACTGTAAAAAACCATACTTTTCCCAATCAACAGCATACCCAGAGAGCCCATCCTCACAGGCAAGACAGAAAGTGCCAACTACTTGTAAATTATATTCATGGACCTTTTATGGGGCAGATGCTAGATTATTGGACTATGGCAGGGCAGAGAAAGTAATGAAGGCAAATGGTGCAGAGCCACCAGAAAAACAAATCAAATAAGGGTTTGACAGAATGATCTGTACTTGGTTTTGCTCAAAGAAAATTGCAAGTTCTTTTCATTTTCATGCTAGAGGTCAGGAAGGGCTGTGTGGGCTCCCTTTATCACTGGGCAGGGGGTTGCTGACAGGGGTTTGAGAGTTTAGATGGAAATTTTGCCTCTTGTGGCTTTTTAGGCTCCAGATGAGGTGCTGGGGTAACCCAGTGCCGTGGAGAGGCAATGCCTCACTCATGGGTAGGTGGGAAAAAACTCAGCAGGGGATGGTCTTGAGAAGGATCCCCTCCTCCCATGCTGCTGCAGGTCCTTCCTTCCTCCACCTTCTGTAAATGGGCCTTATGCATCCCGCCCAGCCATGGGACATGGGATTCCTGCCATGTGGGCTCTGAGGTCCCCACAGGAGGTGATGCTGCACAGCCACCATAGAAATCCCAGGGTGAGAACCTCTTGGGAAGTGCACAGTAACTGCTGGCACACCACATTCTGAGGGTCAGCACTGCTTTTCCCAGTAAGCAAATCACTCTCTCCAGCTTGAAGCAGTGCTCACTCAGCCCCATTCTGATGTGCTTAATCCCAGGTAATGTGCAGGCTCTGCCCTGTGCTCCACATCATCTACGATCTGCATAATAAATATACTAAAGCAGACAGCTAATTATTGGGAATATGGAGCCTGGCAGGAGGTGGGCAGACCTTCTCATGCCTTTTCCATGGCTTGTTATAAATGGGTTGTACTGCTCAGAGTTATCTTCCAGATCCCATGGCTGACAACATTCTAGAGCTGTGCTGGGGGCAGCACTGATGCTTGGTGCCCAAACTCTGATCCCCACTGCAATGGCTGGGGGGGGCTTCCCTGGAGTAGGGGCTGCCTGCCTTCTCCATGGTCCTTCTAGCCCTTCTCTGTTCTCCTGCTCCCCAGGATAAGCTCTTGCTCCCATAGGCTGTCACGGCACTAATTCATTCAATCCCTAAGGTTTCACTGCAAGCTCCCATCCCACGTAACTATCATGTTCCTCGGGAGCAGCTTGTGCCCCTTCCTTGCCATGATATAAGCAATTATTAATGCATTAGTGTTGGGCTGCTGAACGATAATGTCTTTATAGTCAATAGCATTAAGCATTTAATTAGCAGCAGGATGAATCGATAGGCTTCTTTCTTTGCTCTACAATTAAAACTAAGCAGGAGAGATGCAGTGTAATTTTCAGTCTGCTTCAAGCTTCCTCTGCCATTTCATACGCAGGGAGATGAGCTGTTGCCTTGTAAGGGATGGGAAGGAGAGGACTTTTCCCCAAGAAACCATGTTCTCACCTCCCTCCCAGGATGCACATATCATGATTACACGCTTGCCCAGCTTAATGAGACACCACTGAGTCGTTCAGGACCAGGTTTCAGGTCTGACGGCACCAACAGTGGGGATATTATTTCTCTGAGTCTTATTTTTAACTGTGGTTGTAGGAAGTTTGGAAGCAGTGGCTTTAACACACATCCTGTCAGTGGGAATTTCTGCAGTGAGAGCTGGTAAGTGAAACAGCCCAGTGTACTGCTGGGATGAGGCACAAACACCCCAAGAGTGGTCTGGGCTGGGACAATACTTTTAGCCCTTCCTTTTGATGGAGTTTGCTGTGGAGGAGAAGCTGGGTCAGATGGAGAGTGAAATCTGGATGGGCTCAGTGTCCCTGACTCCTGAGCTCTGATTTCTCCCAGGCTCTCAGGTGGTCTCTACAGCTCGACAACTGCACAGGTTGCTTGAGCTCTGAAGGCACAGTCAAGTGCAAACTGACCCTCTCTAAAAAAAGCTCAGCTTATGTCTGGATATCTCAATGCAACCATGAGAGCCCTCAGGGTGGCTGGTCCCTCCCACTGGCATGTTGAGGAAGGAGCTTTGCAAACTGCAAGGATGGGGCTCAGTGGGTAACTTTAGCTGGGAGAACACAGCACAGCAGCTCCCTGGGGAATGCTAGAACATTTCCCACTAAGCTAGAGAAGCCACCTGGCATGCTTTCCACTGGCACTTATGCCTGTTTTTGAGGGCAGTTTTGGCTCTTGCTCCCTGGCAGAGACTAGGACATGTTATACTGGGGACACGTAGGTGTGTATGTGTGTGTGTGTCTGCTCTCCCTGGTGGCATTTGGCTCTGTTCTGGTTCTAGAGGTAAGGGGAAGCTCTGGGTTTCCATGCCAATCTGCTCTCTGCCTTCACTGAGTGATGGGTGCATGTGGCTCCCAAGGCAGGGATGAGTTCACCCCCTTGCTCGGATACAAACACAAAAATAAGGGGAGTGGAGAGAGACTTCTGCTTTTCCAGTTCGGACTCAACAAAGAGTGAATTTTTTTGATTGAGAAGAAAAATAAGAAAAAAATTTGCCTGGTTTGGTTTGGTTCCAGGCAGAGTGTCTGCCTTCTGCTGGCCCCATGCCTGGGAGCTGCTGTGAAATGGAAATAGCCCAACACAGACCTGGGAGCAGAGAGAGAGCTTCCAGCAGGTAAAATGTGGGCGAGCTGAGGCCAAGCCCCAGGTCACTGCTCCATGGGGCTGTGCTAAGGGGCAGATGTGTTGAGCCACAAGCAGGGTGCAGATGTTTTACTTGAATGCTTTGACAGTCATCCCTGGGGACCCAGTGCTTGTCTGGATCCCATTCCCTACTGCCCCAGCTCTAGGAGATGAATAGGATGCACAGAAATGCCTGTGCAAGGAGGAGCTTCCCTCTCTGGGCTGTCTCCACAAAGGTCCTGGAAAGCCTTCCCAAGTGTTGCAGGGCAGTGCAGAGAGATGTGCAGTTGCACAGGACTGTGAGGTGAGCTGGCTACTGGCCTGGGATTGCTGAACTGGGATCAGCGGTAGCTTCTCTCCAGATTGACTTGCCCTGGGATATAAAGGCATTTGCATGCATTGCTTCAAAACACCTGCCTATTCTCACTGACTTTCTCCACTCCAACTTTCTCCAATTCAGCAGAGAGAGAAGAGTGCTCCCAAGCCTTCCTCTCACCATCCAAATTGCTCTACATCTCCCTTCATGTAGTCCCTCCTGGCCTGGAGGCTGCTGCCAGCTCCAGGCAAGGGTTGTTAGTGAGAGGAACCAGACTGCCAGAAGGGATATCTTAGGGGAGTTGGCTCCTTCTGGAAATAGAAAAGCCCTTTTTCTCTGCAGGGTACCAGAAAAGACCACTCTGAGGAATGCTCGGAGGTCAGGGCTAAGTGCAGCATGTTAGAAACTCCCTGTGTGAGTCACCAGGGCGTTTCCTTGTTCCTGAACCCCAGGAAATGGCACAGGGATGTGCTGGGTTATCACCCAGCCTCTGCTGGGTACATCTGGCTCCAGGGGCCCATCAATCCCTTCAGCATCCCACCTCAACAGAGGATGCTCCCCAGAGAAGAAATCCCGTTCTCTGCCAGGCACTGTCATTCCTGCAGCCTAATGTGTCCCAAGCTGCCCATTTCAAGGCACAGGACGTGCGCTGGTCTGCGGCCACTCAAATTAAATGCCATTTGTCACAGCAAGCCCTGCGCCCACTTCATACTTATCAGCCTTGAGGGCTCTCCTCTTGGCACAGACAGGGGGATAATGAAGAAAAGACTTAATTAGAGTACCACATAGGCCCATCTCATTTGATGACCTGCATTAATCAGGGCCTGGGGATAGTTTTCTCCACCTGACAGGTCTTTGAAGTGAGCTGTGCAGTTGGGAAGAGAGAGGACAAGCCCCGAGTGTCTGGCCCTGCTGAATTACCATCCATCATCTGTGGTACCTCCTGGCATGGGAGCAGCACAATGGGGTGAGGTGGGCACTGGTGACAGGGAAAGAGGTTTTGCCAGTGGGACATGGGGGCGCTCCAGAGGTTTTCAGCAGCACCTAGACCTGGGATGGGTAAATTTGCTTATTTGGTGGGTTTTTTGCTCCATCTCTGCCATGCCTTACTCACATTGGGATACTACTCAGACCACACAGCTGCTGAGCTTCCCTTGCTGGGAAAGCAAGGCTGGGGCTGGGGAACTCGGACGCATTCAATGACTTTTTTAGCTCATTTCCTCCCCTCTCTGAGTACCCGTGGGGTGTTTGCATGGAGAACCCTGACAGTTTTCTGGCAAGAAAGGCCTTCGCCAGCCACTTCTCCTCTCCTGACTTCACTTGGCTACTGCTTATATCCGGTAGGTGTCAAACGAGGGGTGCGTCTCAGACGCGTCTCCATGTCCCCAGATCTCCTGGGAGTGATAAAGTAGGCAGGGTGGGATGTCCCGCTCAGCTGCGCCCACGGAGGCTGTTTCGGGGGGCCGGGTAACCCCGCGGGCTCCCACCCGGGACAGGCGCTGCAGCCTTTTGTCACCATCTAGTGGAAACTCGCAGCCGCGACCAGGCACTGGTTGAACAGGACGTTTGGGGACACACTCCCCTCACCTGCGGTTCCTATGAGGATCCCCCATAGCGGGGGATGGTCACCCATTTTTCATGGCTTTTGGGGAGCCTGTTTTGTCTCGCAGCCCAGGTTCCCCTCAGCCCTGGCCAGCAGCACCTGGGTAAAGAGTCTCCAGTGCTGCCAGGCTTGGGAGAAGCACAGGGGAGGAGTCTGTGCTGTGCCAGAAACTGCAAATCCATGGCAAATCCCTCCTGGGGTCTCCATTAAACCAGTTAAATTCCCTCTAACTGTAGAATTAGATCAACGCTCCCAAGCTGCAGACATGCTGCAACAAGAGGCAGCCATAAAAGGACCTACTGCACAAATAGAGCTGTTAAACCTGCTCTTTTGGCCAAATTACACTTCATTGATGCTGCTCTGCAGACCTACATTGGCCCTGAAATTTCTGGCAGTGCTTGCAGAGGAGCAGGGCTGTGCTGTGCCACTGGGCCAGCCTTGCAATGTGGCGCATCCCCCAAAAAATGCTGGCCTTGCTCCATTCCAGCACCCTCCTGCCCCCTGCTAGGGCTGCCAGGAGGTCCTGACCACAGGTAGGATACAAGGAACAGCCCAGCCTAAGCGTTGGAATCTGCAATGCCCTGGCTATCTTCCTCCCTGCAGCATCCCAGGCCCTTTATGGCCACAACAGCAGCTGGCAGGATCGGGCTGTATCCAGATCTGTTCAGTGGTGTATGGATTAACACAGCACTGTGGGCAGCATTGGTTCTCGCTCCTCTGCACGGGGGTGCTGTGCTCCTTTCCCTGAACACTGGGTCCTGCTGCAGTCTCAGAGATGCCAGTGCCAAGGACAACCTTCCAGCACGCTGCTGGGAAAAGAGCTGGAGCACAGGCCATACTGAAATGTCCCTTGCCAGGCCTGGGAACTGAGACTGTCCAGCTGCCAGCCCAGCCCTCCGCTGATCCCACCACTGGCACTGGGTTATTAGACACAGGCAGTGTCCCAGCAGCCAAAACTGCCCCTGGCTGGAGAAACACTTGACTCTTTCTCATGGTAAACCACCCCTCCCACAGCATGGGGAGGAGCCAAGGCCAGCCCCAGCACTGGCAGCAGAGCTGTACAGGCAGGAGATTTTGTTGCATTACATGCATGGCAAGGCAAGTGCAATCAGTTCTTGTTTCAGACAGATAAAAATGCCTTCCAGGTCTCTCTGTCCTCCGATTCCATCACTCGGGCCACCCTGGGTCTGTGTCACTGCTTCCCCTGGGCACTTGGGGACAGCTCCTGCAGTACACAGTGGGACATGAGCCAGGCATGACTATTTCATGTGCAGAGTCCAGCTGCCCTACAGAGCCCAGCTGGGATCCCATATGCCTGCATATGTGACCAGGGCTGGGACATGGTCAGTCTCCCCTCTGTTCCAACTCCCTCCCTCCTCATACTGGCTGATGGTAGCAGGCTCTCCACAGGCTGGCTTGCGCCTGGAAAGGCTGGCTGATCCCATCACCTCTTTGTGAGCACGTGCTTTCAGCTATGGCTCTGCCTGCCTGGAAGCTGCCTCTCCTTGCCCAGCAGAAGAGAGAGAGGCACTAGAACAGCCTAGGAGCCAGTAATATTGGCTCATCTACAGCGGGTTCCTTGCTTTCAGGTGGCACTGAGCATCACAGGGGTATCCCCTCAAGGCCATCAGGGCCATGCAGGTCTGAATTCTTTGATAATCTGCATTTTTTTCCTTAGGTCTCACTAGGATTTTGTGTTCCCTGACTCAGGGGCTTCTCTCAAGCAGGGCCTGAATGGGCAAACTGGTGTAGTCACACATGCCCGAGTCAGGAGACCCCAGGAGCTGGCTGGACACCCAGTTTGAAGTGGAAGGCGATGTAAGGTAGTGGGGAAGCCCCAGCAAAGGACACTCCAGTCCATGGGGAATGCAGGCAGGGGCAAGGCAGCACTCAGCCCTGCCAGCACCCTGGCAAGTTAAACAGGAGCACTGGGGGTCATTCCTACCCTGACTTTACAATCACCAGGGTAAAACTCCACAGGATGAAACCTGGTATCTTCTTCCAATGACTGAATTCAAAAGCATTCATTGGGCAAGCACAGGCTTATTTTTTCTTCAGCTTTGTGCCTTTTCTCCCTGAAAGGAGAGGCGGAGTGTGGCAGCTGCAAGGTGCTCCTGTGCCAACTGCAACCCCAGCAGCTGTACACTGACCAGCTCCTGCGGATGCTTCTTCCAGCTGCTCAGCCCTTCCTGAGGGCCGGCAGAGGATGCCGCAGGGGAGCGGAGCGGGGGCGGCAGAAGCAGCGCTTGGGAGACCCCCATCCCCAAAGAATAAGGCAACAGTGTACTCAGGCAGCGTTCCAGGGTTCCAGTGTTCCCGGGCGCCTCGCGGCCGCAGAAAAAAGACGGGAGTTCCCGGGGGCTTCCCGGGGGGTTCGGGACCCCCGGTACCCCGTCCCGGCCGCACCACGTGGCCGCGCCCGCCACGTGCACTCC
>VYXB01007933.1:377142-391363 GCA_013397135.1 Pachyramphus minor
GGGGGGTACGGGGGGACACCGCGTGCGAGCGCGCGCGGGACCGGGGAGGCGGGGCTACGTCACCGCGCGGCCACGTGGGGCGCGGGAACAGCGAGCACGTGGGGTCGGTCCCCGGGCTCCCCGCAACACCGGGAGGGCCCCGCACACCGGCCGTGGGAGACCCTCTCCCCCCCGTAACCCCGGGGCGGCCATTTGAGTGCCGCGGGGGCGGGTGGGGCGGCCACGTGTTTGGGACAATTGTTCGCCGGAGCGCGGGCGGCCAAGGTGTGCACGGAGTTAAATGCCCGCGCTCTCTTTCAGACCCCGAAGAACCAGATCAAACAGAAGAAAATGGCTCCTCCTCCGAAAAAGTTCGAGGAGAGCGAGGAAGAAGAGTCTTCTGACCTAGATGAAAGCAGCGGAGAAGAGGTAACAGATCTGTAGATAAAAGCTGGAAGGATGCACGTGTTACAAAAATGTAATTGGGGGCCCGTGGATTACACTGGCAAAATGAAAAGTAATAAACAGTCGGTGTCCGTTAGTTAACTGTGGCTAAAGAATAAACTAGATTATATAAGGCAAAAGCAGTAGGGGGAAAATTATCTTAGAAATCTAGGAAATTCTATACTTCCAAGCTTGGGATGGATTACTGGGGTCTCAAAGCTGTACTAAAGCTGATGAGCGAAGATGATAATATTAACTCTTGTAGGCTATCAGCAATAAGTGATTTATGACATACAAATAATGTGCAAGTCTAAAAGTTTCAAGCTCTTGAATGCAATTAGAGATTGCTTGTCTTGCTGCAGGGCCATGTGGTTTTGAGGGGCTTGAATGTTACATAAGTCTGTTAAAAGCATGAAAAATGTGGGTTTGGTATTTATTAATTCAATAGAATGGGCAGTTAAGGCAATTTAACAGAAACTGTCAGAAGGTAATGCTTTAGATTGCAGTTGCTATGTTTGTCTGATATTGAAGTAATTGTAGCATAAAGGGGCAGCACAAGAATGTTACACTGATGTGTTTTTCAGATGATCCCTCAAAAGAAACCACAAAAAGTAGCTGTTACCCCAGCCAAGAAGGCTGCTACCCCTGCAAAGAAGATTGCTACTCCTGCGAAAAAGGCAGTTACACCGGCAAAGAAAGCTGTGCTTACTCCACAGCCCAAAAAGGCTGTTACTCCATTACCTAAAAAGGCTGCTGTCCTAACCAAAGGAGCAAAAAATGGAAAGAACGCCAAGAAACAAGAGAGTGAGGAGGAAGATGATGACGAAGATGATGATGAAGATGAGGAGGATGATGAGGAGGATGACGAAGAGGAAGAAGATTCTGGTAAGTTACTTTTGAAATATGCATTCATCCTTGTAAAAGTTGTGGGAGAGGTGGGGAGTCGATGAAGTCTGGAGGAGAACCTGGGCTGCAGCTGCATTACACGCAGCCTGTGAAGCATCTCCTAGTTTCCTGGCTGTTCTTTGCTGAACTGTGTCAGAATCTTGTGAAACAAAGTACTTTTTACCCATACCACTCGACCTTCCAGCCTTAATAATAAAGAATTGTTGTACTCTTGGTGCAGATGAGGAAGAGGAACCACCAATGCCTGTGAAGCCTGCAGCCAAAAAGCCTGCAGCAGTACCAGCCAAAAAGCCTGCAGTTGTGCCAGCAAAGCAGGAATCTGAAGAGGAGGATGAAGAAGATGATGAGGAAGATGATGAAGAAGATGATGGTATGTGGGATTTAGGGAAACTTTGTTTGACTCTTAAAAAAATGTATTTAACTAATAAACACTTATGGGGAGCTTGGGGAGGGGAGCAGTGGGTTAGTGGGAATGATGCAGTGTGTGCCCATCTGATTTTAGCTGGTTGATATTGTCCATGTGGCTGAATGGGTATTGGTTTATCCCTATTAGTAAAACTTTTGGTGAGTTTGGTTTTTTTAATGCAACTTGAGGGGGAGAGGCAACTTTTATAAACATCATCAAACGTCTTTCTTGAGAACAAACAAACTTAAGGAGGTGTGAGAAACACTATTTTGCTTCACAGAATTTTCTTTTCTTAGTCACAAAAGGGGCTTAATCTGAAACTGACTGAAATACTGTGCTTGACTTGTTTCAGAGTCTGAAGATGAAGCCATGGACACAGCCCCTGTTCCAGTGAAGAAAACCACTCCAGCCAAGGCCACACCAGTGAAAGCCAAGGCAGACTCTGAAGATGAGGAGGATGATGAGGAGGAGGACGATGAGGAGGATGATGATGAGGAGGAAGAGGAGGATGCAGAGGAGGAAAGTGAGGATGAAAGTGAGTTTAAATGTTTTGAGAACATCATTACTCAATAACAGGAAGGATGGCCAAGAAAAAATTTTGTGCTGTCTTTTGGGCTGTTCAGTGTCAAGAGGTCTTGTTTATGACTGGTGTAAAGTTTAATGCTCACAGTGTTGATTCTGTGCAGAAAAAGTTACGTATTTTTCAGTGGTGGTGTTTGTTCTCTGTCACAGAACCGGTCAAGGAAGCACCTGGAAAGAGGAAGAAAGAAATGGCCAATAAAAGTGCACCAGAGGCCAAGAAAAAGAAAACAGATGGTAAGTGGTGTGGGATCATCAAAAGATACTTTTTAATGGACAGAGATTGGACTGCTGGGTGAGGAATGTAACTGTGAAGAGCCAGGATGCCCAAGGATGGGGTCTCCCAGCACAAATGATGATCATAAGGGACTTAATACTGACGCATGATGTCACTTTTGAGCAGAAACTGATGTGCTAAAGCTGTCTGGAGTCTGGCTCCCAGTTGTTAAAAAAACTGTCTTAAAACCCACTTTATTATTTTTTCATTTAAAGGGCCTGTGTCAGCTTTCTCCCTCTTTGTGGGAAATTTGGTCTGCACCAAGGAGTTTGAAGAGCTGAAGGCTGGCATCAGAGAATTCTTTGGGAAGAAGAATATTGAAGTTTTAGATGTCAGAATTGGTGCTTCCAAGTGAGTTCATCAGCAGAATTCTGCAGCTTATTTCTTCTAGTTGGCAATAATTTGTTTAAAGGGTTGCAAGTGTGCTCATGCTGATTCCCTTCACGATGCTGGGATGGTTTGATTGCTAGTGTTTAGGGGAGCCACAGGGTTTAGTACTTTGTCTGGTGTGCAGCTATGTCAGAGTGTCTCCCTAAAGGGAAAGCTGCCACAGCAGAGCTGTTCTCTGAGGTGGGCCAGGTAGCACTTAATTTATTGCAGTCAAACCTGACCAGTGGAAATCCCTGGGTTTGGGTTTCTGTTTGTGGTCTTCGCTGCCAGAGGGAGATCAGCAGAGATTTTAAGGCTACTATTCTTTCAGGCGGTTTGGCTATGTGGACTTCTCATCTGCTGAAGATCTGGATAAAGCCCTCCAAATGAATGGAAAGAAGTTAATGGGTTCGGAAATCAAACTGGAAAAAGCAAAGAGCAAGGAAACTATGAAAGAAAATAAGAAAGGTAGGGCCTTTCAGAGTTGTCTCTGAATACCTGTGCACATCAAAGAAGAGTTGTTATAATGGAGGCTTGGAGCAAGCTTGGCGTATTACTGATGACTGCTTTTCTACTTTGTCATGGCAGATCTTCTTGCTTTGGGCTCTACATAGTAAAGTTTCTCAGATGCTGGCATACAGATATGCAAGTTCAGACTGGAATATCTGCAAATGTGGTCCCAAGGGATAGTACATACTGAGATGACTGAGGAGGAAATTGTTTCCTTCAAAGCTTTAGGACCTGTTTCCCGATCTTGATGCCCTTAAAATTTCAGTTGGCAGCATCATTAACTTTCTTCATAATAGTTGCTTTTGCAGCTTCTGAATATGTGAATACGTGTTGTGCCTTATTGTCTGCTGGATAACTTGCAGACAGTGGCAGTGGAGATGAGGAGGGATTTTTAGCTGGTGATCTGAAAGTAACTTTTCACTCTTTGCAGAGAGAGATGCCAGAACACTGTTTTTGAAGAACCTGCCCTACCGCGTAACCGAGGATGAAATCAGGGAGGTGTTTGAAAATGCGTTAGAAGTCCGGATAGTATTGAACAAGGATGGAAACAGCAGAGGGTGTGTAGCTGAGAGGACTGTTGGATGTTTGCTGTTCCTTTGATTCCTGACATATTTTGATAAGCTTATGTGTCCTTTAGCTGTCTTAAAAGAACCTGCTGCATTAGGTGTACTGAAAAAGCTACACTTTGCAGCATTTTTCCTCCACATCCTTCTCCCCACCCCCACATTAATGAACTTTGTAATTTCTGGAAGGAGACATTTGTTTACATTCTTTTTTGTGCTGTAGGATGGCCTATGTTGAATTTAAAACAGAAGCTGAGGCAGACAAAGCTCTGGAGGAGAAGCAGGGCACAGAGATTGAGGGTCGTGCTGTGGTCATTGACTTCACTGGTGAGAAGAGCCAGCAAGAGCATCAGAAAGGTACTTTTCCAAACCAATAATATGCATACAAAGGACATTCAGGATTTATATCCACTTATTTTTAAGTTTTCTGTGGGTATGGCAACTTAAAGCACTGCAAGAAAACTAAGATGTCAGGAAGCGACCTTTTACCTGACTTGTGCTCTGCATCCTGTGCATTTTAGGTCTCTACTGCATGTTTCAGGCAAGGTGGGTCAGCAGATCTAGGTGACAGAAACAGGGTTGGACTTGGCTTTGTGCCTGACCTTGAGACAAGGAGAAGGCAACCACTGCTCTCACCCCTAGACAGGGTCTGGTAACAAGAGGAAGAGAACTCTCCTCCAAGCTTGCACTTACACAACTGGCTTTTCCCCATAGGAGGTGGAGAGAGGGAGTCAAAGACCCTAATTGTCAACAACCTCTCGTACGCCGCTACAGAAGAGACTCTCCAAGAACTGTTTAAGAAAGCTTCTTCCATCAAGCTGCCACAGAACAACCAGGGCAGGTCTAAAGGGTATGTTGTGCCTTTATCCTGCCTCCCTTGGGCTGGCATTGTGAATGACTTGCCTCCAGATAGTCCCTGTTGCTCCCAGGCTAACTGGAATCTTCTCCATATAGGTATGCGTTTGTAGATTTTCCCACAGCTGAGGATGCCAGGGAGGCATTGAATTCCTATAACAACACAGAGGTCGAAGGCAGAACAATCAGACTGGAATTCAGCTCACCATCGTGGCAGAAAGGGAACACAAACGCACGAGGGGGATTCAGTCGTAAGTGTTGTGTGCTTGATCATGAAACAGCCGTGTCAGGAGGGCAACATTCAGGCAAACTTGGGGCTGCTGTAAAACTAAAGACTGTGCCAATGGAGTGAAAGATCTGCATTCTGAGTGTGCTGGATATGATGACTGATTATCTGAATTGCTGATGAAACTGTTGTCAAATTCCTCTAGATAGTCAAGTGCTGATCCAGCAGTGTCTGTACAGTTAGTTGTTATCACTCTTGATAAGATGGAGGCATCTATTTTACAAAATGGGGGAATGGGAAGAACTTATTTTGACCGTATCAGGTTGGCTGATGGAAATCCTTTGATGTCAGTTTCTAACTTCAGTCTTGGAAAAGTTTTCACGGATTTCAGGCGCCTGAGCTGTTACCTGAAAACAACCCCCACATCCCTGGGAGCTGATCTGCGACCCAGTAGCACAAGCTGGATGTGATAAGAAGCTAAAGGTTGCCTTGTTCAGGTTGAATGACCTGTGAATATATTCCTTTTCCACAGAGCAAAGCAAAACATTGTTTGTCAGAGGCCTTTCTGAGGACACCACGGAAGAGACGCTAAGAGAATCATTTGAAGGCTCTATAAGTGCAAGAATAGTCACTGACAGAGACACAGGATCATCTAAAGGGTATGTTAAACATCCCCTGGGATCGGCTCAGGTGCCACAGAGCACCTCACACTGATCTGTGCAGTGGAGGGGGGGGGGTCTCTTGCTCATGTGGGTGATTGTGTGAAATTGGGTGGAAGCAGAGAATGTGTTTAGAGCTCTGGGGTCTGTTCAGGGAGCGCAGCACATGCTCACTTCTCAATGAGCTCCTTCCTGCCAACAAATCCGTGGCAGCTGATGGATTCGCACGAGAAGAATATTAACTGTTCAGTATTGGCAAACTCACAGTGGGGCTCCATCGATTGTGATTAGCCACTGCTGTCCTACACATGGCACGTCCGGTGGGATGCAGAAGTGCAGGTGTTTGTTTCTGAAGGGATTGCTGTCGGGTACCTGAAGGTGGTGCTGCAGCTCACAGAGTGTGACTGACTGTCATTCTTGTAACCCATTCCTTAGGTTTGGATTTGTGGACTTCAGCTCTGCAGAAGATGCCAAAGCAGCTAAAGAAGCCATGGAAGATGGAGAGATAGATGGAAACAAAGTGATCCTCGATTTTGCCAAGCCAAAGGGTGACTTCCAGCGTGGCGGTGGATTTGGTGGTCGTGGTGGCAGAGGAGGCGGCCGAGGAGGAAGAGGTGGATTTGGTGGCAGAGGTGGTGGCAGAGGTGGATTTGGAGGTAAAAGGAGGCAAATGCTGCTGTTCTGAGGGGGTTGCTCAGAAATTAACCCAAAGCCATTCTTGGGGTTATGATGTGGGGCTACCACAGAGCAGTGGATTTGAATTTATCTTCTGTTCTGTGCCAGGATGGCTTTGGAAGGACCATATATATATTATATCTATAAAATATACGTGTGTGCATATATATGTATACACCATATATATTATACCTCTAACTCTGTTTTTTGCAATAATTTTAGGTAGAGGTGGCTTCCGAGGAGGCAGAGGAGGAGGTGGAGATCACAAGCCGCAAGGAAAAAAGATAAAGTTTGAATAAACTTCCCCTTTCCTTCCCCTTCTTCTGCTCTCCGAGACTATCTGAAAGGACTCCGGGGGTTTTTATTCTCCTTTGATCTTGGCGGAGCCTTTGGAGGACATTCCAAGAAGCGAAGCAGTACTGTGAGCCACTTGGAAGATACTAATTTTCATTTCAAGGAAGCGAGAGCAAGCCATTTTGACTGCTTGCCTGTTCAAATGAACTTTTTAAAAAAAAACATGAGTGATAGATGTGGGAATTTACCCCTTGTCTGTGAGTTGTCTTTATAATGTTTTACCATGTACAAATTTTTTTTTTCCTATAAACTTCTGTAGCATTTTTGCTGTAAAAATGCAGAATGTTTTATCATTTGTGCTTCAGCACCCTGTCTTGGACAGATTAAAGGACCTAAACTGGGTAGTGTTACTTCTGTGCCACTAAGTCAAGCCAGGCTGTGAGAAACAGGCTGTCTGTAGCCTTCCCTCTCTTGTGTTTAAGGTCATCAGTGTCACAGCAGCAGCTTCTGTCCTGCTTTTCTTGGCAGCTCCCAGCTGTATGTGTGTGATGTGTTAGAGCACTTGCAGGAAAGAGGGCAGAAGAATACAATTGCCAAGGTAAGCCCTGTGACCACAACAATGTGTTTTGTTTTTTTTTTTTAACTAAAAATGCTGTGATGGTGCTTGGTAGCCAGTTGCTCTTTTACATTCTTTTTAAACAAATGAGTACATCAGATCTTGTACTAAGGCCCTAGGGCTCAGTTGATCTGTCCTGCAGGCATTTCCTCGTTGTGCATCATTCCAAATTGTCTCCTCTTGAGTTGTCCCTAAATGTGAAGCAAATACATTGAAACAGGAGGTCGGGGTAAGTGGCTGCTTGGTTGTACTCAGACCCAGGCTTTCTGCTGTTCTTCAGGCTGGTTCAGAGTGACTGCCTGGGGATGATGGAGCTCTGTGGCAGTGGTCACTCATCAGTTTTTCCATCCAGGCATGTGGCTGCTGTCCTTCAGTGGCAGCTGTAAGGGTACACAGTTTCCCCAAACATGTGGGTGCAGAAAAGGGGCACAGAAAGCAGGGCTGTACCTTCCTGGGTGCAGGCACCCGCAGGCTCTAATGTCAGTGGCCTTTTCAAAGGTCCTGCCCTGCTCTTTGGCATTCCAGCCATGTTCCAGTGACCTTCATCCTCAGCTCTGGCTGCAGTTACAGACTGTTCCATGCTTCAGGTGTGTTGTACCAGTGCTGGGAACTTCGCAAAGCCCTTCAAGCTCTCTCTGGCTTCCCAACGTTGAGCCCTAGGGGCGTAGGGATTCCCTATGACTTAGATGTTTTATATTAACTGGCTGGGGAGGGAGGCAGTCGTCGTGGCGGGAGGGTTACGGGTTGTGTGTTTGCTGTGTATTTCCTATTCTCGCTCCCGTCCCTGCCCGAGGCTCCCCCGGCCCTTTGGAATCGGCCATTTTGGAGCCGCACGCGCTCCCCCGCCGGCAAATGGTCGTAGGGCGGGTCTCACCGCCAGGGGGCAGCACCCGCCCGCTGTTGGCGCCGGGACTCGTCCCTCAGGGCGCACCCGCTCCTACACCGGGATACGGCCCGAGCCCACCCAGCTCCCTGGGATGCTGGCTGGAGCATTCCCTCCCACCCAGTACCCTGCAGTGGAGTCCCACGGTGGGACGTGACAGCTCGGGGTCACACGGGAGCAGGAAAGGGCAGGACCACCCACAAGTGTACCCGCCTTTTGTCCTCATGTGTGAAATTTCTGATGTGGCTCCAGTCGCAGGTGGCCCAGCCTGCCAAGTCCACCATGTCCTTTTCTGCTTTGCTGACCTCTCTGCTCCCCATCACCGTGTGGAGCAGCCAAGCTGGAAGCCAGCTCTGGAAACAGCCTCCAGTGCCCTACAGGCTCACCTGTGGCTTTCCTCCTCTTTACCCCAGCCAGGTTGAAACCTGATTTGGGTTTGTCCCTGCAGACATAGCTCACTCTGCTGTGGAGTCACTGCTGACCCTTGGTGTTTGTGCCCCACTGCACTGGGGCCAGGGCTTGTGTCACCCTGTGGTGGAGTTTTGGTTGGGGCAGAGGGGCGGTGAGCAAGGTCCTGCTGGGGGGAGTGTGGTGGGGACAGGAGGTGTCAATCTTCTTCAGCACAAGGAGAGGGTGTTTAACAAAACAGCAGTTTCCAACCCTGCTGAACTGAGGATCTGAAGCTTAGCTGGGTTTGAAATGGAGGTGAAGGAGTGCATGAAACAAATACCTGCCAGCCTTGTAAAATGCATGCCAGGCTCCACAAGGAAGCTATGCCAAACTGGAACGGGGCAGCTACAGTTGCCAGATGTCCAGTCCAAGCAGTAGTTTTGCCACTGTAGCCCATTGCCAGGTTTTGTTCCCAGCAGAAACCTACTAGTAATAACAGGAGCTGAGGCCTTGTAGGATTTTTTTCTCCTTTTAACCTTTATTTAGAAACTAGAATATTCACCAAAATCTACAAGGTTTCTTTGTACAGGTCCCACCAGGTGAAGAAAAACACTGAGAGATGTCTGCACGCAGCCCTGGCTCCCCATACACATCACTACAGAGAGCAAGAGCCAACCCTGCATACAGGATAAATATACTGCCCAAAGTACTGTACCTGACATAAATTATGGAGGTGTCAATTTGGAAAGTATTTCTGAACTCACTCCCAGTGGAAGGAGGGGGGAAAGGAAAGGAGTGTTGTGTGCTACCTAACCTATATGGGCACCAAAAATGCCCTCGGGGCTCTGTCCTGCACTGCTGGCACTTGCCCCAGGGACAGGGTGAGTGCGTTGTACATCAAATTTCACAGTATCACTGCCAGCCAAGCCCTGGGCAGCACTGGCTCTTGCTCTTCCTCCTCTTCAAATCTGCAGACAGGGATGTTTGCCAGGAGTGGTGTGGCTTGGTGTGAGGGTGCCTTTTTTGACTGATTTATGCCTCTTTTTAATTCATTTTCTAACCTGGGGAACATACAGACTTTGAGTAAATGAAACAGGCTCATTTCCAGAACACATTAAGAAAAAGAAAGGAAAAAAAAAGGCACTGCACAGGGGGACCTTTGAGGTAGTCAAAAGTTTTTCCTTTTAATGTCTGGCACCAGAGGGAGAGAGCAAGCACACCTGTGCCTGTGTGTTGCTGTGCATGGGGATGTGGCTGTGCTACTTTGGTGGGGGTGGGGACATCCCTGTGCCTGGGAGCTGGCATAGCAGTACCCATGCACGTGTGTGGCTTTGCACACGCCTGTGGCTTTGCTTTGCTTATACCTGCAGTCGGTGGCTGGAGAACATCCATGGCCCTTTCGTGGCCATGTGTCTCTCTGTGTTGTGGGGTTTCCATCACAGCAGCTAACCCAGGGCTCCCCTCAAGAGCTTGTGGACCTTCCAGCAATGAAAAAGGTCCATGTCTCATGACACAACTCCCTGTTGTGCTCCTGCGCCTCATCCTGTAGAATAAATGCTGCAACAACTCTGAGAAGAGCAGAGGTGGTGTGAAACACCAGCCCTCCTTTACCTTGCCCCCTTGGACCCTGCTCCGTGTGCTGGGGCAGGACCACTGCTCTCCAATCACAGTTGCTGCCAAACCAGGGCTAAGCCCAAGGCAGCCATGCATGGGGCCTCTGGGGGCTGTTGTCCCCCTCCAACCAAACCCACCAGGGCAGCCCTGCTGCAGGGAGATGCCTGCACCCAAGCTGAGGTCCCAGGAATAACAAACCCCGGGCTACTCCAGCTGGGGGCCAACAAGTTTCTTTGCCACATCCTGGACCACAGGCAAGGGCAGTCTGCCTGGTCTCTTCTCTTTCCTGCCAGGAGGACCAAATCCCAGAGGGATTTCAGCTGGGTGCATTCCTCTGAGGGCATGCCCAGCAAGGCTACAAAGGGGCTGGGAGCCTAGGACCCTCTTACAGGGACGAAGACCCTGGTGCCCCAATAGCCATGCTGAAATCCTAAGGGGGCTCAGGGCTGCTGAGGGCCAGCCTCGGAGGAGAGCCCCTTCCCCCAGCTGCATGTGGGAACACAGGGAGGACTTTGGTGGGGGTGAACCCTATGTGCACAGGGTCAAGGTCACCAAAACCTTGCATGGAGGAGAAATTTGAGATAACAAATAAAACCCCATGATTTTTGTATCATGGGGGGCTGATGCACTTGTGATCAGCTTAACTCCCTTGGAGCAGCTTCCCTGGATAGTCAGACCTGAACACCTCCAAAAATGTGCCACATCCCTCCCTGCCTCCCCAACTCCTTCACTTATTGTGCTCCTGTGAAGGAGGTACCTAAAGCAGAGCACAAACCTCTGTGCCCTCTCTCTCTCTCTCTTTCTCTCTCTCTCTTTCAATTTTGTGCTTGATTTGTTGTGTTGTTATTTTTTTTCTTTTTTTTTTTTCAGCAACCCCCAACCCAGCTGGAGATAAGTGAACCACAATACAGTACAGGAACAAACACTATCACAAACCCTGCCTGCGAGCCAAACCCTGTCCACGAGTGCAATGTCTCTGCCCTCCTTGCCCTGGAGAGAGATGCCCCTGAAGGACTCATGTGCCACCAGCAGAGGCTCACCCCATCCTGGAGCAGGGATCGGCTGTCCCACCCCCCCCAGTCCCAGCTCTCCAGAGAGACTGAGCTAAAGGACATGGAGTTTTCTTGAGCATGTCAAGTTACTATGGACCAAGTCCCACATTTGGAGCAACTCTGGAGGCAGCAGTTTATGAACCACCAACATACTCCGGAAAAAACATGGCTCCTTGTTCATCTTGCTGTTCTTGTTCTTCACAATGCCAAAAGTTTTGAAGCCCTCGTGTCCAACAGGTGATACTTTAAGGACCTCCAAGCACATCCCTAGGAAGACGTCGTCGATGGGGTACAGCTCCAGCATCTCTGAGGTCTTGTGCAACTTCTTGGCCAGGGGTCCATCCATGATGAAGCCCCCACCCCCTGCATAGGGTGGGTAGATGTTTTTGTTGTAGAGGGCACTGGGGATGTAGTACTTGTTCTCCTTCTTACGGATTGGCCTGGCCTTGTGGAGGACATCCCCCACAAAGAGGTCTTCTCCCTCCTTCTTGTCCTCCAGGAACTCCAGAATGTTGCTGGGGCTCACAAACACATCATCATCACCTTTGAAGATGAAGCGGACATTGTCACAGTAGATGTTGAACCACTTCAGGAAATGGACCTCTTTGAGGGTGAGGTTGAAGAAGCTGTCCAGGAAATCCCACTGCAAGATGTCCCCATAGATGTGGTTCTCATAATCCAGCAGTTTCTGGTAGTTGGCTCTCTCCTCCTCCTTGGAGGCCGTGCCCAGCAAGAACAGCGTCCTGATCCTCTTGCCCTCCACCTCCTTCTCCTGGCCCCAGGTTCTCCGGATGGCCTCACGGCGGTCATGCTGTGTGATGATGGACTTGACCACGATGAGCAGGTAAACATCCCCACTGCACTTCTCGGGGTGGTTGATCAGCATGGGGAAGTAGCGGCAGTGCCGATAGAGCAGGAACTGCTGGAAGTTGGGCTCCAGCCCCTTGAACCAGTCCACCTTGCTGAAGTTCTGGTTGGCTGAGCAGTTGGTAGTGGTGACATCCCAGGATTTTGTTTGCTTTGCTGTCACACTTTCCTCCTTCACAAGAGCTTTCTCCTTCTTGGTCTTCCAGAAGCTGCTGGTGATGGAGAAGACGTTGTCTCTCTTCTGTGTTTGCGGAGGTTCTGGAGGGGGCAGGTCTTTCTGCTGCTGGCCCTGCATGAACTGGTTGGGGGCCATTCCCCGCTGCAGCACTGTCACTGTGATGACCAGCAAGAAGGAGAGACAAACCGTTTTGTAGATGGTCTTCTTCCTAAAGGGACAAGATGGGGGGTTAAGGAGAGAAAACTGCAGACTGCGAAACACTTGTCTGCAAAACACCTCCTGGAGAGGTCATGGGATACTCACAATCTGTGTCCCATCACCTTTTAACAAGCAAAAGCCTCATGGAAAGAGCTGTGGGACACCTTCACACATGCTCTTCCCACTTGCATCCCACTTATGGGGTGGCTCTGGGGCCACACATAACTGCAGGGACAGGTACAAGGCATGTAGCAGGTGTCATCTGCAGTGTCATCTGTTAACCCCAGCACAAAGAGCTGGGAAGGGTTCACATAAAAGAAAAAAATGGGCTGGGAAAGATGGAGTCAGGGTGAGAGTTTCAGCAAGGTAGCTGTTTTGGAGGAAAGTGCCAAAGGAAACCTCTGTTTCAGCTGTCTGACAACTGCAGTTTAGACAAGAGCAGAAGAGAATTATCTTTTCCACAGAAGCATTAGCTTCAAGACACAGACATACTGCCCATGGCCCTAGACTGGCAACAACGCTGAGAAACCAGAGCTGGAAAGACTATGAGAGTCAATGTGAAACTGGCATTATTATTTCTTTTCAAAATGGCACATCAGGACAAAAAATAAGTGATTTGAGTCAAACTTCAAGGTTCAGTGGGGAAAAGACATCCCTAACCCTGTAATCACCTCAGGAACCAGTATTTCTTGCGGCACTGCTGGGTGTTTTGGCCAGCTCTTGGGTCCCACTGCTTCCTTAGCAGTGATAAGGAGTAGTGGATGCAGCGCAGATTGGGGGTCAGATTTTCCCAGACTACAGCAAACCAGATGTCTGCATGTCCAGGATGTGTAGAGGACTGAGTAGATCAAACCTGGCCCCTTGTGGGGCCATCCTGCTGCTCTCCCTCATTGCAGACCCATCTCCCAGGGAAGCTACTGGCTCATGGGACAAACCCTGGACAGAGCTCACAGGGGATTGAGGGGGGTCCTCCTGAGATCCTTGGGACAGTGGAAGGCTGCACTCAGAGATTACTGATGCAAAAATTCCCCCCAAACAACTTTTCCACATAGCTAAAGGTGGGTTTCTCTTCCCGCTGCTGCAGAGGAGAGGAACTGCCCTCTCTGCCCATCTGCACTATGCTGCTCCCAAATGCTCAGCTCCCCTCCACAGCCAGCACACCTGCACTGATTCCCTCTCACTGGATTCCTGTGCAAATGAGCACTGGGCATGGGGGGATGGCAGCTGACCTCCTTGTACTGACTCCTGACAGCTTCCTGAGGGCAGTCCCATCTCTGTCTTCTCCAACTCGAGGTGTTTGGCAGCTTCTGCACCTGCTTTCCCTGCTGGTGGGTGAAAGGGACCTTGGTTGGTGAGCTGAAGGAGACAAGCATGGCACTGGTCTTGTGACTCCCTCTTGGTGACAGAAGCATGTCCCACCCAGCCTGTGTGACACCAGCTGGTGACAGCCCTCAGCCTCCCACTCCAGAAAGATCCAAAATTATCTCTCACAGGCAGATGGCACCTTCACTTTGGGATAGTCCAGAGAAGGAGCTTAGGCCTAAAAGCTTAACCCAAGTATTTTACCCAGATAGCCAAAAACCAAAAAAAGCCATGAAATCTCCTGGACCTGGGGGACAGATTGAGATCAACACCACCAGGAAGCTGCTGGCACTTTGGGCCACAGGCTGCAGCAAAGCAC
>VYXB01007934.1:0-16256 GCA_013397135.1 Pachyramphus minor
CTATGATTCTATGATTCTTTGACCTACAATACATTTGGACCTCAGGCAATCCTATAATAAAAATAACCAAAATCCCAGGACAGACCCCAAGAGCAACGCAAGAAGAATGATCACGTCATACATGTAAGAACTGGCTGATACAAGCTGAAGAAAGCCAGCCAGAACGTCTTACCCCCTCTTCCCTTATCATGTAAGAGTTACAGGCAAATTAACAGGTTCAGAATTTCAAGAGAACTAGTGAGGAAAACAAACTATTCAGTTGTGTCAATCAACACTGTCAATCTCATAAACCCCAGTATTGCTTGTAACTGGTCTTTCTTTTTGACTAGGTTCTGACTATGACTTTGTAGAATTTAGTTTTTGAAAAATTTGTGAGAAATAGATGAGCAAACTTAATTAATTCCAATACATTCCTTTTTATATTTATATACGAATTTGTGTGTGTACGCAACTGTGCTTTCTTCTCATGCTGATAAAGCTAAACAGGCTGAGAAAATTTTCCAGTCTTTTCATTTGCATCTAGGTTACAAATTTATAGCAGGTCCATAGGGCAAACACTGGACTGAATTTACTTGCACACTGCATATTCTGATTTCTGTGACGATTTCAAGAGCTGTGTCAAACACTTTGGCTCTTGAAAGCCAAAGTGTTTAAGATTGCAAGGTCAAACGCACAATGGCTGACAATCTAAGAACAGGTCCTACAAACAACATCTCATCATGGAAGCCATTTTGTACCTATTATGATGCCTACTTTAGCTTAAGAACCATATCCTTTTTTTCCCCACGTTTCATCTTTGTGTATCTTGACCAGGGAATCACCAGCTCTTCTCCCTGTCAAGTTTGTTCAATTCAGGGCAGCCTTTTGGGGTGGCTTTTTTGGTTGGTTAGTTGGTTGATTGATTTTTTATTCCAGTTTCAAACAGTTACAGTTAGTCATCGACAAGAAAGCTCAGCAATAGTGGTTGTATCTTGGCCAGTCTCTTCTTGATAATGGTTTGCATGCACTGTTGTTAATGACAGCATCTCTTAGAGCAGCCAAAAACCCCCAGAGAAGGCTGGTTATAAGTCAAGAAGTTTCCGTTGAGCACATAGAAACTGAAAAGGGCCTTTGGAGGAAGTTTTTAAATGGGTAGTAACAGGACCCTACTACAGGAAAGCACTTCTGGCAAATGAGAGGAACATCTCCAAAACGAGGAGGAACAGCAATACCATGAAAGTAACTGTAAAACATTTATTATGGATGTATTCCTTCTGCTAAAATTCTCAGAAACTCTTGCATCCTTATAAGAACTTTAAATGGCAAAAACTTTGCAGAAACAAAACAAAGAAGAAAATATACGAAACGTTGAAAATTTCAAGCCAAACAACTCATGTGTCACAAGATTAAAAGTAGCTGACAGTGGGGTCTTAGGTAAGAAGAATGTTAGGCAACCTTAACTAGAACATTGCTACCTGAACGACCTCTAATTTAAAGCAAAGTTCTGATAAACACCCACCCTACTGCACAAAAATGAGTTTTACATGCCTTGCAAACAGCACACGAAGACTTGCAGAACTCCTTCACTTTGACATTTCATTTTCACTTTGGATAAAAAGATGTCACTTGGTGATGTGACAGCA
The DNA here is from genome assembly GCA_013397135.1 of Pachyramphus minor. NCBI lineage: Eukaryota > Metazoa > Chordata > Aves > Passeriformes > Tyrannidae > Pachyramphus > Pachyramphus minor. The sequence goes on from VYXB01007934.1 coordinate 1,623, forward strand.
GTGCTGTGTATTATATCTGCAGCATCACTGGCTTTGTCAAATCAACATGGATAATTCAAGGCTACTGCCTTTCCTTTTAAAATACTGCTATGCCCGGGTTTAATTTTATTTCTTGCTTATGAAACCAATTCTGTATGGGAAAAAGAATGTAAGAACTATTGCGCATCTCAGATTTCAGGAGATCCTTGGAGGAAATAGTCATTTACAAAGAAGAAAAATTATTGTAGCTCACCTTTAATTTCTTGATTGCAAAGGAAATATTGCTGAGACACCGGAAAGATACGCTTTACCATCATCATCTTTTTGCACAGACATTAACTATTGTAGATACTGTTACTTGTAATAAACTTATTTTTCCACTGCATATCCAGACAATCAAGAATTTTCCCTTCATTTTTATCTAAATACTGCTATGACTTGTCAGTATGCTACTTTAAATCTTGAAACCATAACAAAATATTAATGAATATTTATCAGTTTTGAGAGGGGTGTTGAAAAACAATGACGTTACGTGACTCTCCAATGGTCACACAAGAGGACTGTGGCAGCTAAAACTGAGTACAGACCTTGAGTTCCTGTTCAAAGTATTTGTGACAGTACTATCTTTTCTAATTACAAGACCCAAAAGTAATATATATTTTTTCTCTAAATCCATAGTCCTTCTTTTTATTCCAGGAGGTCACAGGAGCTCTCAGAATCTAGGCTAAGAATTCATTTCTGTAGGTTCTGTCCAAACTCAGCATAAAATCCTACAAAAGCCTTGTTAATTTCAGTCACCAGCATATAGATAGTAATGAAGTTGGAAAAGTGAAAGCACCAGCCCTTTATTTCATATGTATCTGTGTATATATGCATATATAAGAACATTATGTAGCCATATGAGACAGATCATCAGTATCCTGTTCCTGACAATGGCCAGAAACACATATATAATTGGACATAAATTGGGTTCCTGTTCTACAGTTCAAGAGAATATTGAATTACTAGTCCAAAAGGGAGAACTTCCAAGGTACTTTCTGTTGATTTAATTCTACATAGTTAATCTCTCTCTGATTTCAGCAAGAACAGAGTTGCAGCAGATTCTACATTTTAAACATCTCAGTCAATGTAAAAGAGAATTGTTGGGTGGTAAAGTGGTAACAAGGTGTATGAATGGCTTCTTATATTTAGGTGCACTGATGTAAATCAGGAGAAGGAGCAAGGCAAGTAGATTGTATAAACAAGGAAGAGAAGAATGCAATACAGAATTAATTAATCCATAACCTGCACTATGGTACCTGCTTACCTTTCTGTGAAAATTTAAGAAGAAGTTGTTTTGGAGTCACACTTAAAAATCCTTTTCTCTCAGAAATTTCAGTTGCTTCTCTGAAGTCCTCAGTATTTTATTAAAGAAAACTAGATTTAAGTTTGCATGATCCTTTGCCTTCCCCTCCAGTATCTCTACATTTCGCTTTCTCACACAACAAAATCTCTGAGACTCCATTAATGGAATACTCAGAAGCTGTTTGGACATTTGGATTTAAAGCGCGTCAGGGACCCCTGTACATTACACGTACCAGACTTTAGACAGGTAGCTGCACTGAAAAACAAAGGGCTGTAGCTGCCTCCAACAAGAGACTTTTTTTTCCAGTCTGGTGAGTTGAACAAGAGCCAACTGATGGTCACAGTCACCAAAGTGCACAGTCCTGTGTCTTCTTGGATGCCTAAACTGGCTACTGGCTTCTAAGGCTGACTATAAAATTTTACCACGGGGAACAACTTCATCCCTTAGTGTCTGGTTAAGCAGTAGAAACATACAAGGAGGAAGACGCCAGTTACATCCAAAAATCTGTCCGATACATTTCTTTAGTCTTCACTGAGGTTTATACACCCTGCCAGCTCTCCCATATGGAATAGCACCTTACTCTTGTGGAAGCTGCATGGAAACCATGAGAACATGTGAAGAATCAGGTGTTACTCATCATGGCTAAAGGCTTGAGGAGTTGGCTTACTGTAAGGGAATATTGAATTATGCCATCTTATATGGATGAGATAGTCCTCTATGGAAATCAATAATTTCCACAAGGTATGATGACAGCAGATTGTGGTTGCTTAACTGCTGGACTCTGTTAGCTAAGGGTGTTCATATGCTCTCCAGTACATTAAAGATCACATTTTTGGCTGTTTGTGATAGATAAAACATAAATCTAACATAAGCATTGAGAAGAATCCAGCACTCACCATACCAACATTAGAAGTGTATTTATGATTGTTTTCACAAAAACACACACAAAAAGAAAGTAAAAGAAGAAGCTCAGCCTCACTAACATTTAGAGATATAAAGCTTTCATATCCCTCATTCTTCTTTCCTTAGTGATTTCCACAGGATTTTCACTTCCAGAGATGCTACGCACTTGCTTTCAAAGGAATTAAATATTTCCGTTCAGGAAAGTAATTTCACAGCAAAGTAACACAGAGCAATGTCGCATTTTCGGAGTCAATCTTTCAAAGTCAGCTTGTGTTGCAAGAAGCAGAGAAGACATGAAGAGGCATAAATCCTCTACACTTGGTTTCCAAAACCCTCCTCCTCTGCTCGTCTCCCAGCACAGGCTGCAGGGGATGCCTGTGCATAAGAAGCATATGAAAAGAAGTACATGATGTCGGGAGAGGAGAGTTCCTGCAGGAAGATGCTGAATGCACCCTACTGCCCCAAGCCCGAGTCCTGCCCCGAGCCAGGGCTCTGTCTTTTCTTGTGTTGCACTGTGATATCACCATACCCATCGCAGCAATTCAAACTATTTTCTCCTCACTGTTCTAAAGAACTGAAGGAGAAAGCTCAGAGTCTAAGGTGAAAGGAGATGAGGTGACTTACTTCCTTGGATACTTCTGTGCAGATAAAAAGCTAATCCTGATAAAACCAACTCTGAAATCCTTCCAACCCACATTTAGTCAAGGTCACACATTATTAGACAAGCAAGGTTAAAGCCACACAATTTTCAGAACCAAAAGAGATGGCCGGGGGAGGGAGGGAAGAGGGGAGGGGGGGTTGTAGGAAGCGGGGGAAGCATATCCCTCCTCTACTCACGGTCTTTGATGTGTTTCAGGAAAAGAAAGAATTAGAAACCTTCCTGGTTTTTCATGAGAGGTCCAGGGTGTGCTGAGAACTAGGTGGACAAACAAGGCCCTGGCTACCCCTTTGTTTTGCAGAGCAGACATGCTCCATAACCTTGAGGATGACAACAACATTTGTTCCTCACACAAAGATAAAGCTGGCCAGTGACTGCACTTCCCCCTCCCCTCGCCCAACCACAAGCAGAACAGGCAGGATGTCGAACAAAGAAGCAGCAGAAACAGCAATGAGCATTACGCTCAGATTAGAGGACATTCAGGGACTGTAAAAGGTCCATTAGAATAAGCACAGACCCACTTTCAATGAGGAAAGGGTCTTTTCTCTCTCCTCCTTTGGTTTATATTGTTAATCTTTCTTCCTGGATGACTCCTCACAAATGCTTTTTGTTTTCTTCTGTGGTTTTACGTGCCAGGACTATAAGGAGGAAGGGACTGAGGCCTTTTCTTGGCAAGCTTTCAAATCACTTCCATGGAAGACATAGACCCTATTGCCATCTCTCTAAGGGTATAAATTAAAAGAGTGGTGATGAGCAGTCCAGAGAAATTCAAATGCCCGTAAAGCTTAGGTCCTTCTCCAGTCCCTCATTACAGTGAACACTGGCATCTGCTGCACAGGCTCAGCTGGAGAAATAAAGCCACACATGGGAAGAAGTGGATGAGCAGAAAGCCTGCATTTACATTGCATCATCCCATGATGACACAGGAATCGCTAATTATAATACAGAGCGTAAGGGGAAAGTAATTGCTGGCAATTCCCATAGCACAAAAGTTACCTTTGGAATATCGATATGTGCATATGTACACACACATATCTACTGGACATACTTTGAGTAAAGCTATCATTTCAGAGAGGCAGCTATTTTATGTTGTTTACAAACCTTTTCCCAGAGTGAATGTTACTGTGACGGCATTTTTCTTTCAATTTCTCTCTCTTCCTCCCTTATACATATTTAGGCAAATAAAAATTATTCCTGACAGATGTAGCCCACATGCCAGCTTCACATTTTCTGCAGGTAACCTATTTTCATTCTACTTAAAGTGTTTCTTTTAATTTTTGTTCAGGACTCCAGCCATTTACACCAAGTGAAAAGTTTTCGAAGTGCCTTAAATAGTTCCAAGCACTATCTTAGGAAAACATAACCAAGCCACAAAATAGATGATATTTTTACAGTTCTTTCACCTGCAATCTTTTTCTTTACAGGTTATGCAACTAGTGTATGTCTTGCAACTAAACATCTCCTAATAACATAAAGTTGAGCTCCTCATTCAGACTTGGATTGAATTTGTATAGGACGAGATTTGGATTCACAAATCTAGATGAGAACATCTTTGCTCCAGATGGAAGCACAGGAAGTATCTGCCTCTTGAGCATCAGATTGTGTCCAAGCCTGCACCACTCTGTGAAAGGGAAAAAAGATGAAGGAAGGAAGAAAGTTTTTCTTCTCCCCGGAGGTCTAAGCCACATTGACAATCAACCTGTTAACTTTCATGAGTTCTTGATGAAGCCCCTGACGGTGATGGCACTTTGCACTGCAGCCAACAAGAAAGATGATCTACTGATATCTCTTCTGATTTTTTGCTGTGACAACTCTCTCATTCACCTTTGTACTGAAGCCAAGAGCACATTCCTACCCCATTCACCTAGACAGAAGCCAAGAAGGGATTTTAACTGTTTTTATAGTTATCCTGATTAAAGTGAATTAGTTTGTCATGTTGTCTCCCAATTAATCTCCACCCAATGTTTCCATCACAGTGCAGCCATATCCATGTCAATAACTGGAAAATTACATTTTCAATAAAATAAAAGAAGTAATCCTGGAACAAGGAAAACAAGATGAATGAACAAGTTTCAGATATAATTTTTGCTCTTTTTAACAATTTTATCCTCACAAACATCTGCATGCATTCACAATGAAGGGGAAACTTAATAAATGATAAAGAGTTTCAGAAATCAGTAATGCTTTGGAGTAGCTAAATCAAAACATTTACTAGTAGCTCATCTCTTTGCAAAAGCAGTGGAAAAGAGTCCAGAATGCTTTCTGAAAATCTGACTCCTAAAGCACAAATTGACCACCTAAAAACTGAGGACCTCAGGGGTTTCCTTGCTTTTCTTTATTTTTAATCTTAATCATAGGATTTCAGCTGTCATCAGCGTACTCTCAAAACCAGATGTTAGATTCTTCTCATCATCATCAAAATCCACTTCCACTTACTTAAATGCTTCCTATGCTTCCTTGGAAGCATTCTGACCCCATGTTTCTGAATCATTCCTTTCCAAACATTTTTTTTTTTATTTCTAGGTGGTTGTTGCTGTTTATCAGAGTTTTATGTGTGTTATAAAGCAGAAACAATTACATGGAGGGGGCCAGGAGCATGTTAGCTACAAAAAAACCAGTTGTCATAAACACTCTGCATCTTAATGCACAGCTTCAATCTTTACGCAAGATTAATTAAAGAGCAGATGTTCTGTCATACTTTGCATTAGGTGTGGTTATCTCTGAGATTCTGGCTCTTCCATTTGCCGTGTTTTAATTTGCGTTATTATGCATTTTGAGCCTGAGGCATGAGTAGTCAAGTGGTAAACATTAGATACACAGAGCTGCATTTCCAAAATGCACCTTCACTATTAGGCTGGCTAATACAATTCAATTCTATTTTAAGACAGATTCACTCCCCCCTCCCTTTTTCATTTCCTTTTGACAAGTTACATGGCAAGAAGACAGACCAATGGCAAAAGACAGACAGACAGATACATTCTGTGTGAGTGCATGCATTTGTGCACACAAGCAACAGTAACATGAGAAGCTTTGTGTAAAGTGAGCCATATGTAGAACACTAATTGCACATATCAGCCAGTGCTGCTGCAATTCTTTATCTTACATATGAAAGAAGTTTCCACTGAATATGCTGCATTTTTCTAGAGGTTTGCATACCAGCTACATGAAGGCACTTTTACTTCTGTTGTTTTGAATCTGAGGCTCCAAACTGAATTCTCATTTTCTAAATGCAACTGCTGGAAATTGATGTCTGAAAACTTTTCAAGCAGTGATCAAAGTCTGATGTGAATTAATTTGTCATCATAACAGAGCACTGCTTACAAGTCATTTCAGGCTGGATTTCAGCAAAGGCAATAGATATCTAGGTTGACAATTTCATTTAAAAGGATAGAAAGCCTTACACTTTTCTTTCATTGGTATCTTGATTTAATGAACATACAAACACATCATCACCATATGTTCTAAATATCAGCTTCAGTGCTTGTTCTTAAGAAACATCTTGGAAAAATGCCAGTGAGTGAAGCTTGGAAGAAGCTTGAAAAGGTTTTGAGACATATTGCTGCAGCTTGGGAAAGCAAATCCACTGGTGACTAATTACTCAAGAATTTAATTTGAATACTAATGTCAATAAATTGCCAATACATACTTAACAGATATATAATGACAGAATTCATGCTAAGCATAACAAAGCCAGTTGTATTACTGACTGGATTTCCAAATGCATATGAAACATTAATCTCTACAGCAGGTCATAAATATGTGATGAAAATGCTAGGTTTTCTTCCTCACTGTGAAATCCATAGGTAAGGTACAATCACAGACAAGACTGCAGGCCACAGGGTTGTTGGAGTCCTGTTCTTACCTCCAGATCATGAACCAGTGAAGGACCCCACCTTCCATCTTCCACCTGCTCTCTAATCTCATACACAAGTACCCACACATCAGCACACAAGCATACACATGCACACAGCCCTCCCCATTTTCCCCACTCTTAGCATTCCCACATCTTTGATTTTGGTTTTTCTTGCCTATGAGTGCCCCTCATAGTATTCCTCATTGATTAGTCGTACTTATTTGTGTGAAGTGACTCATCAACCAAGGCCTCCACTGCTGGCTTTTGCTAACAGAGGGCTTTTAAGCTCTGGCAGTTTTCTTTTTTTAGACAGGTTGTTTTTTTTTTTTTTTTCCCCACAGCGGGAAACTCACTGAGCTTGAAATAAGAAAAGTGCTGACAATGCTGTCAGAACTTCAACCCACCCTAGGACAATGTAGTCAAATACAACTGAGATGTGGTTTCATTTCCAAAGTACTGTTCCTATTCCTCAGCTGAGGCAATAATTATTGAACAACTCTTCAGATTTACCCACATTCTGTGCTCTCATGGTTTTTGATTTTTTTTTCTCAATTTGATGAGAGCCTGACTTTTCAGCTAACGGTGGGATGGAGGTGGTGGCAGAGGATTAATGATGAATTTCAGTGAGGCGCTTTGTCCTGAACACTAAAATATATTTAGATATGCTCAGCAGCCCAAGGGATTGACAGCATGATACAAAAACTTATACCTGTGTTTGGTCAATTTACAGCCATAGCAGGTTAATGAATAATAAAAGCCACAACTCCTACGCAGCTGCTTGTCAGATGACATGGAATGAGATGGGGTTTTTGCACATTAGCCACTTGTGGATGGGTTTAGAAAAACAAATCAAAATAGCTGATGTAATCACTGACTGTACCACCAAGGCAGGTGCCTAAAATGCCAAGGCATCTCCAGTTGTGCTTGGCCAAGGATGCTTGTTCTCACAATGATTTGGTGAAGTCAATAATAAGCTGTGGGCAGGAAAGGTGAAAGGTCTTTCCAGTTTCCAGCACTAATTCCACACTGACCTCCCAGTCTACACTCACCAAAAACATGGTTTCTTTTACTTTCCATGAACAAAACTATCACAGTTTCATTGATAGGATTTGTGGGACTTAGAGAACACACAGGACTCTGCCAACAACACCTGAGAATAAGAATTGGAGAATAAGATATTTCACCATTGAACTAACCACAGGGTTGCCCAAACGAGCTTGTGATGCACTCTGAGATCGCAGCCTCAAGAGAGGCTGTGCTATGCCTCTGGAATGTATTTCAAGATATTCCTTTTCCTGATGAGAAAGGCTCACCAAGCTCACCCTTCCTTCCATCTCCTGGAGAATAACTAATCTAAGAAGGGCAAACAGCAAATATCTCTTGAGGGCAGAGGAGACTTTGAATCTGTCCTGGAGGAAGGGGGAGAATAGTCTTTGCTCTTTTAGCTCCCACTTTGGAAAAAATAAATGAAGAGAAGTCAGCCATCAGCAGCTGTAAAACCAGTCACAAACGTAACAAGAACCATCTGCTGCTTCTGGAACATCTCTGAAAGTGAATCTGGACAAGGTAGAAGAGAAGGAAAAGAGGAATGATATGTAGTTTATTTACATTTACCTTCCAGGGTCTGACTGTCAATCAACTTATGATGGTCAAGGTATTTCTTGTCCAAGTCATACCCTAAGTACCTTTTTTCTGTTTTTATAAGCACAGCTTCTTATTCCAGAAGGCCAGAGCTCTTGAACTCAAATTTTAAGCAAGCTCAGTCTTTCTAATATAATGGCAAATTACATCATTTTTTACTGAGTCTGAGTGTGAATTAAACTCTCTGTTTAGACAGTGTATGTACTTTGCTCAGACTTGAGCTGGGATCCTTTAAGATCTCAAAATCCAGTGAGCCAGATTAGTATTTGCATGGGAGAACTACATGAAAGGCTGAGTAACTCAGCTAAGAGCACAAACAAATCAGCTGAAAATAAACTTAGTTTAATCTTCCTTTCTGACTTAACGATGTGTTCTGCAGGTTCACTCTCAAGGCCATTCTTTGTGTTTTGAAGAGAATTACAAGAGCTACCTTAAAAAAAAAAAAAAAAAGAAAGAAAGAAAAGAAAAAAGAAATCATACTGAAATCTAATCCAAAAGCAAATATCAGCCCTGCACTCAGACAACTTTATCGCAAGGTACTTTTATAGCATGCCATAATCTCACTATTATTTAGAGTTTGCAAAGTGACAGTGTAGGCAACAAACTGACAACTATTCATCTTTTCTGAGGGTATGTTTTATGGGGCAACAATAAGACAGAGAGTGGATGCATAGGTAAATGATGACAGTGTTTCCCAATATCTAAGAGTCACAGAAAAGATATCGGGAGAGGAGAATTACTCATATTCTCTCAAATTCAGTCACAGCAAAGCTGCATTGATTCAGTGTCAGAAGGAAAAGATATCACCCTTGTACAGATTTGCTGAGGGAAAGGAGCATTCTGGCTTCCTTCATTCATTTGTGGGGGGTTGAAATGGCCTGTTTGCCACGGTTACACATGATCATAGACCTCCTTCCAGCCAGCAGGGGATAAAAAGCCCGACTTCCTTTCTAAAAGTACACTACCACACTCTAATTGTACTACACATGAGGTTCCAATATACAGTAGGCAAGATGCTGGCACTTTACCAGTTCAAGTGTGCACCATGCAAAGCAGTTCATTTCAGAAGTGGATGTCACCTCTTTGGTATCCAATGCCTGCTGACTTTGTGTCACAGACCTTTTTTCTCCCCACAATAAGCCTTCAAAGTAATAGCTGCATCAGCTGGCAGATAAATACAGTTATGCTTCTTTTTTTCTTAAATCACAACCATCTTATTCATCCTCCACTCCTCATGCAAGATATTTCTGAGAGATGGACTGAAAAAAGACAGTCTCTGCAAAAAAGGCTTCTAATGAAAATGAGTAAAAGAGACAGAGGCTGGGAGAACAGCCATGCCACTGCTTTTTTATCTGGGTGGGGAGGAGATGCTTTCAGACAGGAAGGGTATAACTCATGACAGTACATCACGCACACAGATAGCTTTGAACAATCCATCTCAGAAATGCAGAGAAATGTGGCCATGTAAATGTGTGCTCACTCAAAGCAAACATGCTAATAGGTCCTCATGTTCAGCAAATCAGCCAAGTGGTATCCATCCTTAAATGATCTCATTCTTCTGCAAGGAAAGGTAGTCCACCTATCACTGCCCACCACTGCCTTTGACAGGAAGACATAGCAGAGTGACAAACACTGGAAATGAAGAATACAATAGATCTGAAAATTATGCCAGATCCCTTGAGCCCCACTGCAACTCTCACCACAATGTAATAATCCCTTTTCTCAAATGATTTAAGCAGAGAAAAAAACATGTACCATGTTCAGAAGTTTTGTGTGGGCCCTATGTACAGAAGGGCAAAAGGAAAAGATTAGAAAAGGACAGGGACAAACAAAACTGTCTTCTTGAAATGTTACCTGCCCTATTACATTTTCAAGACCTCTTCATTGAGATGGTCACTTACTGTTCTCTGCAGCCATTATTGAAAGCTTGTGCTGCCTCATCTCTAATATTTCTCTAGCATCTATTCTGTGTGTGTAAGAAGCACTTTAATGTGGAAGTAAAGAAAGGGAAGCTGTATTAATGCAGGAGCTGTGGTAGCCTCCAGAAGTTAGAAGTTAGTCCTTATGGCTGGAGGGGGATGCTCACCCCTGGTTCCCCGGCCATGTGGTTCCCAGAGCCCCAAACCAGGACTGCAGAGATCACACCGGGAGACAAGCAAGAGAGAGCCAGGAGAGAGAGAGGAGAGAGAGAGTTTATTGTTCTCGGGTCCAGGTACTTATAGTTTTGGGGAAATTAGCATACACCCAATCAAGGAGTCAAGGGGATTTTAACCACCGCCCACAGGGGGAAGGTTTCACAGCCAATGGGGAAAGGTAACAAGGGTCAAATATACATAGTAGTTTATCAGCTTCAGAAGTCCATTCCTGGCAGGACTTCTTCCACTTTACATATTGTTGGTCAATTGCTGCATATTACCTTTCTGTTGGGGTGGTTTTATCCTTAGTGAGGATTGCATTAACCTGCAAGAAACACCAAAAAACCCTCCAGAACACTTGCTCTACTCCACCACTCAGGTCAGCTCTCACAGCTCATTGCAGCTCTCTCTCTGGAAGATCAAGGGACCACTTATAACAGGTACAACATTCATGGGAAAATCCCCAGGATGAGGCTATAACCCAAGATTCTGGCCTGAGGAAGGTACTGAGGAAATAATTCGTGGCTTGAACAGCAGCTGGACTGATGCCGGAAGATACTAGAACAGACAGCAGCGCAGTCAGCCCACACTGGAAGTGACAGGCATTGATTATTAATGAGATGTCTCACAGAACAGCTTGGTTTCAGAAATCCCTCGTATTTTGGAAACTTGTCCATAGCACAGACTCCTTACCAAGATAATTCAGCCTGGATACACTGTGTCCCTGGGTTCAGTTTCTTCTCCAGGGTCTTCAGAAGTGAACTTACACCAGATACACTCTTGTATTAGTGACCTCCATCCCCAAACACTGTCTATTCTGAGAGCAAGCTGGATCTGGACAGGGTCAGATAACAAGAAGTCGTAGTGGAGGACCAAAGACATAGCTCAGAAGCAGAATGAACAAATGCAGCATTCACAGGTGTATGATGCACCCAGCTTATCATACACTGGAGGTAGCAGACAGATCAAAATTAATATGCATACGCAGGAGACCTCGATATGCAGGAAGAGAAGGGTGTGTGGCGTACACCAGCTGTAAATGTACAGAGCAAGCTATGCAGGCTACTTAGATGGAAAGGATTAGTGCTGTCATTAAGTGTCACAAAGATGACGAGGTGTCTGGAGCATCTCTTTTATGAGGAGAAACTGCAGGAGCTGGGCCTGGTTAATCCGGAGAAGACAGAGAAGGGGTCTCAATAATGCATAAAAATACCTCCAAAAGATGTGCCAAGAAGATGGTGCCAGACTCTTCTCAGTGGTGTGCAGCAACAGGATGAGGAGCAATGGCCATAAACTAAAACACAAGAAGTTCCACCTCAACATGAGGAAGAACTTCTTTCCACTGAGGACGGCAGAGCACTGAAGAGCTACCCAGAGAGGGCGTGGAGTCTCCCTCTCTGGAGACATTCCAAACCCAGCTGGGCATGTTACTGTGTCATTTTTTCCAGGAGACCCTGTCTTGGCAGGGGATTGGACTGGAAGTCTCTTCCACCACTAACAATTCAGTGACTTAAACACCAGGCAGGGCTGAAGGAAAGGAAATTTTCGAGTACAACAGATACAAATAACATTGAGGCTACTTTCCGCTCGGGCCTGACTAAAAACATTAAGGAGAGAAAGTCATAGAAAACATGGAAGTCAAGTGAGTACAAGACCCAAGTGAACCTTAGAAGGAATGACCTGATGCAGAAGGTCATGGATGGATTCAGTGAGATGGGAGGCCTGACTCATAGTCGGGCTCTGGGCATTTAAAGAACTATCTCAGGAGAGTGGTGGGAAACAAAAATAACAGGTTTGTTACCTCAACAAGGTGTATCAAGGAGGTAGGAACCCATAACATTGTGCACATCCACTACTATTCATCACTAATCAATGACATAAATCATACAGGAGTACAATCAGGTACATGTTCTGCAAGTTCTATCCCAGCCATACACCCAGAAAGATTTCAACCACATTAGTAGAGTACTGCTTGCTAGAGCCATATTTTGCCTCAGTGGACTGACAGTTTCCTGGATATTATAATCAGAAATCTCTAATTAATTGAGATTTCTCTGCTTTCTTTGGAGGTCCAAAGGCAACTGGGAGCATTAATGGAACCTGTTATGGCAGTTTCCACCTGAAAAGGCTGTAACATTTTACTGAAAAAGGTGGTTACTGTTTTGCAAAGGTAAATCAAAGCAGAAAGAGATGGTGTGATATGCCTTAGGAAACACAACAGCAAATAGGGTATTAAAACTATAAGGCAGGGGACATTTCTCTCAACCTTACCATCTTCTGTCAGCATGAGGGGTTTACAGTAGCCCACACAATGGTCCTCACAATGATGCTCATCACACAGGCGACCTTTGGGTGACCACTAGACCAGTCACAGACACCATTGCTTGCCCACAGCATTACTTGAAGCTTGAGCTTTGTCAGGGAGAAGGTCACATTCCTGGCTTAACTGAGGGAACCACCTTATCTCCTTTGTCAGCATGGAACACTCCTGGGGAAATGAGGAAATTCAGAGGGCTGTTATTCTTTACCTTGATTTGAGTCTCTGAGTCTTAAAGGTACTTTATTTGCTACCTATAATTCTTATCCTGGTAACCTCATATTCCCTTGGTCTGTGGACAAAGCACCAGAACAGCTCTCTAGAAGACAACACAGCTAATCAAATCAAGGGCTAGGTCATCCTGAAATAATACCCTTTACCAACAGAAGACAAAAAAGTTTGTGCATGTGTATAAACATAATACAGCATTTGGGCTAAAGATTAGGAATGACATGTTTCAATACAATCTGAAAATCTGTCTTCCATAATGTCTTTAAAGATAAATTTTGCTGCGTTATTCCATGCTGTGGAAAACTTTAGGCCCTTGGACTGCAAAGGTGGACAGAGCTGAGTGAATTTGAGATGTAAGGGATCTCTGAGATTGACTCTCCACTTCTGTGTCTCCTTCCTGATCAGCTGAATGTGAAACATTGCTACTGATTCAGGCAGTTGTCACCCACCACACAGACACAAGGACATATGTACCTGCTTCTCCTGCTTCAGTGACTTTGTGCTCAAACCTCAAGGACATCACCAATCCAGATTTGGCCATCGAATAATGAGTGGGATGGACAGATAATGGAATTTTCTAGGCTTATCCAGGTCTTGTGGGCACACGCAATTCCTGACATAGCTCAGACGAGTTTAATTTCCCCAAGACATCTCTCTCTATGTAAAAGAGGAAAGAAAAAATAAATCTCACTGCTGGACACTGGTCAGATGCACTGCACCTGAGCTCATAAGCAAACGAGAGTTTACAGACTTCGTCTTTCTTTAACTGTAAAAATGGATTTGCAAGACCTGATATTTAAGTGATCATAAAGTACTTAGATGTATGGAGGTCTCAGTGTGCTTACCTGTTGACCACCACAAGCTACAAAAACATCCTTTCACTTCTGAACCTTCAGCCTTTCAATTTTACAGTTTATTATTTAATTATTGACCAGCATTAAGTACCTTGGCCTAGTGGGGGCTACTCTTCTGCCACATATGCTGTGATATAATACCGAAATGTGATTCAGACAAAGAAAGGGCCTTTTTAATTTAAAACATACGTCCTGGTCTCCATTGATCCTATTATGCAGCTTCATTGCAGATTAACATGTCATTCAACTACTGAACCAAAGAAACAAAGCAAAGTGCTCAAAAAATGCCTATATGACAGAAGGCAACACCAAGTTATATACAAGTGAGTTTATTCTCTTATGGAAAAGCAGTGTTTTCTTAACAGGAAAACATGCACCATGCAGAAAAAACACTTCCTTCAGCATCTCTATTTAAGCTGTAAAGAAGTATTCCCCCATAGCAGCAAGCCATGATGGATGGGAGAGTCAGTCAGATTTTAACTACTGTAGCAATACTGCAGTTATCTTGATTTACACCAGCTGAGGATCTGAACACAGTGATCTTCAGTGATCTGCCAAAAGCTCAAACTTCTTTTGTTCTTCCTTCAAAACATTTTTTTGTGGAAAAGAACGGCAGTTTCCAGGCATTTTGCCATGGTAATGGCAAGGGTCCACCAGGGAAAAATTCAGGATGTTGTCCTAGGAGTACAATCACACTTTTTTCCTTTTCCTTTTTTTT
>VYXB01007934.1:16290-33649 GCA_013397135.1 Pachyramphus minor
GTTCTCTCTCTTTTTTTTCCTCCCCCTGCTTCCCTCTGACTGCTTTTTTTCATGCAGGAACAGCCACAGTAAGCCCAGGATCAGCTTTGGGAACACTCACAAACATGTCAGTCTTTGCATATGATTACTCACAGAGGAAGAATGTATTATATAACTCCTTTGTCCGAAATCAATCAGTCTTCCGATTATTTAGTGAAGAGTCTCAGATTTCCTTTCTCTTCTCCAATTGCAGTTTCTCTCACCCTTGGACTTCTTCAATGCAGCTCATAGCTTCCCAGAGGGAGAGGAATAGAAAGATACTCTTTTGGAAGCTCTCAATATCTATTCCTGTGGATGGAGAGGAGAGGTTGTTCTTAGCTATAGAGAGCTGATAGTCTTTGGCTGCAAACTGAGAAGATTTTTCTACATTAATATTCAGCAGAAAACAGAGGTAAAATCAGGAATAAAAAAAAATAATCTTCTCCTGAGAACTCTTATATCAGCACTGATTTCTAAACTGCAGTTTACTGTACAAAAATTCTGTCCCCAAAAGGACAACCAGCCATGTCACTGTTCTATCCACAAGTATGAATTTCAACATGTTCATAGAGTCAGAGATTTGTTCTTTGTGCTATTGTTAACATTAGTGTAAATTAGCATATGATAATGCTATTTCTCCTATTAGATGCTTGATATGTTTTGCCCAGTAGCTGTGATTAGGGAAAGAAAAGAAGGATAAGCTCAAAACCTGTTTTCTCCCCAACTAGGTTAACGCAAACACAGCCCAAGTTGAGCTTAAAAACAAGCCATTTTAGAGCAGGCATAATATTCCATGCCTGTTATTAAAATACTCGAGCTCATGCTGAACAGATTAATAGGGCTGAACCAGCAAAAAAGAAATCTCATAATGCACTTCTTTGCAGGGATTCCACATCCAAGTTGCAGTCTTCATCAAGGCAAGTGTAGAAATTACTTTGCTATGATGCTTGTGCTTAACACACACTCACTTGTTTTCACACATCTGGACATACATATATGGATAAAGGAACGACAACTGTTGCAACAATATGTGGTCACTTACCACTTATTTGTACAAATATCATCTTCTTCCCAAAGTGGCATCCTATTTGTTACTATAAATGCAGTGCAGATTGGTGGTGACTGACAGCTATTTTCTTCCTGGTACTGCTGGGTGGCAAAACCATCAATTCAGCTGACATGAGACAGAGTGGAATATTTAATCTGCAGAGGCCGGAAACTCAGCATTCCTAAAAAAGACATCTTACATACTTTGTATATTACCACCACAATTGGAGCACACATTTGTGGCTTTGGCAGGACACTTCTTTCTTTGTTCTATATCCAGGTCTTGCTAGTGCTGCTATGTTAGCAACTTGCGTGATCACCCAAGACAGCACGAATAGGTATAACTTAATATATCCTCAGGACATTATTACACATTGGTTATGCTTGAAATTAGGCACAATGATACATTTTGCATCAGAAGCACACAATCATAGGCAAAAGACTTGTCAGCAAACCAAATTTGAGATGAAGCATACTAATACTGAGCTGGAAAAGGCCTTCTTACCAGCAATCATTTTGTGTGGGTAGTGAGATATTCCAGCCAGCCAGCCATACATCATGAATATCAATTACCACACAGACACATGCAAACAGACGCACACATGCACACACACAAACACTGAGCTGGTTTGCTAATTGTTTGATAAAATCTGGATAGTTCATAAGTAAGTGATTTTAGAGGCTGCCAAAAGGAGAAGTCTTGCCATGCCAAGATATTTCAGCAGAAAAATAGAACAGGAATAGAAAAGAGGATTCAGTTCATAAACATGCATTTTCAAAAGTCCTGGCTTTGTGTGAAATCTGCACAGTCTGCTCTAATTAAATCTACTACCTTAAGACTGCTGTTGGAAAGGTTGCACATCAAGCTTGAGTGAAGCATAGAAGACAGGGGGATAAATCTCTACATGACTTGTTCTTAATATTCTGAGAACCTTCCCTTCCTGATACCTTGCAACAGATGAGTCTGTCATCTCTTGTTATGCAGAATATATATATAAATATATATGAATAAATATATAAAAAGTAGTATGTGTATATATATATATATATATATATATATATATATATACTGAAGTCCTACCAGATTTCCATGATGATGGCTGTAGCTATAGTCTGAAGGTTCATTGGAAGACTGGAGTATATGTTGGCAACTTGGTTGGGAGTCTCTCCTCTGACTCAGGAGGACCTTGCCTGACTTGGATTTTATCATCATGTATTTTTTACATCAGACAGAGTGGGGACATATTTGTTCAGATTTTGGAGAGTGCTGTGGGAGGAAGAGGATGGAGCTATCAAACAGTGAGTGCTCTGTTAGTAAAGATAGCATGTGAAAGAGCACATCTGCAGGGAGAACTTACAACCGCCGAGAGCACCAGCTCCAACTTGTTAACTACAGCCTTAAGTAAAACCAGTGTTTCATGCTGCAAATCAAGCATTTGCAACATAAACCACCCAGCACAGACATCTCCCCTACCTAAGTGGAGTAATCTGTAATCTGCAGAAGAGATTATAGTGTGGCTGACAGTTTTTCTTCCTTGCTGTATGCATCAAGATATGCAGAAGTTCCCAGCCCTGCTTGTTCCACTACATCTGTTTCTCCCCGTGGTGGTTCAAACCAAGTGTCTCTTGCCTTCTTAATGCAGGAGAACACTGCACCTTATTCTCAAGGACATTTCTGCTTGGTTTTGTGCAGGCAAACAATAGGCTCCTTTTTGGTTCTCTTCTTTAATACTAGGCTGGCCTGACATTATTGGTTTCTTTGAAAAGCAGTTTTTAAAAAATCTAAATAAATCAGGTTATAAAAAATAATGTGTCTTGCCCTAGTCAGATTGACACATCATGCTCCACACTGTGACTGAGTCCCACCCAATTCCATCAGTCCATTTTACATCACAATTGTCATGTAATGGTATGTGACTGATAAGAGTAGATAAGAGGCTGGGAAATTTCCAAATTCAAGTGGTAAGGTCTTTTTCCTTGAACAACAACAACAACAACAAAAACCTAACAAAACAACCAAGGCGACAACAAATAACCTCCTCAACCAAAAAAAAATTTTAAAAAACGATGGAAACTCAGAAAATACTACTTCAATCCGTGTAAACTTTATTAAAATAAAGAAGAAAATTCTTCATATTTTGGATGGTATTCCGACTTCTCTTCATCTCTGTGGAAACAGTTACAAAACCCACCATGAACAGAGTCCTGCCTCATGAAGCCTCCTTGACTCACTTGGTGCATGTATCCGAAGCAGAGCCCTTGGGTTTAGCACTAGGTATTCCACAGGCTCATCCCATTTGCCAGTTTAATCCTCATCAATACTGCTATCCTCCACGCTCCACCTCATCCTCTGAAAAGATATGCAAATGAATGAGATTTATAGCTTGGGATGTTTTCAAGTTTTCAAACAAGGTGGGGCTTCCACTACCCCCCACTCTCAATGAGAAGCCTTCAGTTGCAAATTCCTTTGACTGAGCCACTCTGTGTGCATGTCAGCAGTACTGCCCAAGAGTGCCGGCATCCTCCACGCCCTCCTTTGCTGCCTTAGAAGCACATTTCAAAGCCTGACTGGACTGCTCTGCTGAGCAAACAGGCAATGCAGGACACATCTGTGATCACAGCAGGTTCTTCTGTATACATTAACTTCAGACTGGACTTCAAACCGTGAATATGTCCAAGGCAGTGTTCACCTCAAATTCACTCCTGCCTGGACTGCAGTCCAGCTCCTGCTCAAGATTCTGAGATTGCTTCTTTTCAGTTGGGTTTCTGGGCACCAGCAATACCTGGTCTTGCAGTCAGTAACTCTCAGCCTCCAGGATGGAACAGGAGGATGATCTTTTGATGGGAGCTCTCTCATGAACCTAAAATGAGGTTTTCAGTGTGTTTCCACCACTCTGGTGGTCTTCTTGCCTTTCTTTCTAGAATACCCTTGGAAGACAGTGTATGTCACTGTCCGGCTAGACTAGAATGAGACAGACCCTCAGGCAGAAAATGGACAGAAGCAAAGCTCAGGCTTGTGCTTGCTGGTTCACTGACAACAGACTAAACACAGTCCTTTTCTGTCTGAAAACTAGTACAACTGGTGGGGCTGAGGTGCCTGAAATGGCTTGGCAGTGTAACACGAACCCCAGACAAACTGATCTAGGACAGCACCAGAAAATTGTCTAACGCAGCCATGATGATGAACTAACATTACACAAAGTGAGATTCATGGTTTCCCTTCTCCTGTAGTGGTCAGCTGTCCACATCACTAAAATAAGCTGTGCTAATTGGCACCTACCTCAGCAGAGAGCCCAATGATTAGAAAGATGTAGAGAGTGAACTCCAAGCTTGAGGTGATACCTCTAGGTCAGAGATGAGCAAAAATTGGCAAGGCAAGAGAAACAGCCACTTCCTGTACCCATGTAGTTGATGAATAAAGGACTTTATATTCCAGAACTGTCAATCTGGCTTTCTCTTCCCCCAGCAGCACAAGTTTCCCTAACAAATAGAAATTAAATTTGTTCAAAATTCAACCGGTAGGGAAAGGAGCTTGGCTCTATTTTAATGGCCTCTTTATAAAGGAGCAGGAGGAATAATGGATCGTCTCGGTGCTACTGTGTTAACAAGCTTCCATTGTTGATAATGGACACCCTAATACACTGTGGAGAACAAAGTGCACCAGGTCTGCACACACTGGGCACGGAGAGGGCTGGCAATCTGAAACCTTCCACTTATTTTGCATTCTTTCCTAACTATTTCTACCTGTGTTTCCAAGAAACTTTTTCAATGTCAGGAGGTGAAAATGGCAATTTATGTAGGGAGAGATGTGGAGCAGCATCAGACACTAATAAAAAGTATTGTGATGCACAAAGGAATTGCTGAATTCTTGGAGAAGGGCAAATGCAGGTTTTATGGATCGTGAACAAAAACGAGTCTACAGGAGTGGACTGAGTCTATAGGAGTGGAAAGCATCTTAATATCTGTTTGCCTCAATCAAAATTAAACCTTGAAGAAATCATGAAGAGGAGCTTCCAAAGAAATAGAATGAAGAAACTAGAAAACCAAAAGGAAAGACAGCAGCAGACAATAAACAGCAGTACATTTCCAGGTGCAAGCAGTTCTCTTACTGTGCCATTTCCACTACAAGATATGTATCCATAACTTCTGATAGAGTGAAATACAGAGCAGCAGTATCACCTCTGAATCCTCTCTTTATTTTTACTGCAAAACCCACTGAGCAGAGCTGTGAGTTACAGGATTACAGGAGTCGTAATCACAATACAGCAGAGGAAGAACACAGGGAAGTTCTATTCAGTGGAGGACAAACAAACCACACAGGAATTTTTAAGATATGTGTCAATGCAGAGGATCCTTTTTAGTTGGCAGTGTCAGAGAGAAAGACATCAGTGAGAAGAGGTTCGGGGATTATCAGTGATTAGCTGAGATCAAATTTATGACATACCCTTACCAAGAAGGGAGAGATTTGCATCAGATTTAGCACCAAGTGAATGAGGCCAGCATTTTCCAGTAGGAGTTGACAATCTCAAATTCGCCACCATTTGAAGCCTTTGACTGGAGGGCTGATGGTTGCATTGTGAGGTGACTTCATTTATTAGAAGTGCTGGCTAGGCTTTCAGTTGAGTACTGAATTGAAAAGGTTCAGGTATGTAAATTGATGAGGTTTCTGCAGTAGAGATACAGGAATAGGACCAAAATGCCTTCAAATCACAGATAAAACAGCAATACTTTCCAATGCAAACTATAATGTGTATTTTTAATGTCCACAAAACAATATCTACTTCAATTTCTCCCCTTTCTCCAGACTCCCAGGAGCAGTGTTTGTATTGCAGAGATCTCTTCCACAGTCATTAGCAAAGCCTTGCATCAGAAAACTGATCAGCAACACTACTGAACCTATACACATGTTATCTAAAGTGAATTGACAGTGTTAAGATTTTCCAACAAATAAAAAAATCAATATTAAAACAGGCAATCTAAGCTAACCAGTTTGTATACAGAGAATTTCTATGCTGTTTACAAACTGAGAGATCTCAAATTCTCTTTATAGCTGCAGCATATTAAAAGCTAATTTAATTTAAGAGTTTGCCTCCCTAGAAGTATTTCAAAAAGTAAATTTCTTTTCAGTCATATCAACATTTCTTTTTAAATTTTTATTTTAAAAATCTATGAAAACTTTAACTTTCCAGTGGCTGAAGAAAAAAATCTTTCTCAGCTCCTGAAAAATTAAACAGAGAAATATTGACACTTTAAAGAAGAAAATCAGTCTGATTGAAATTCCAGTCCCTGAGAAAAAAAAAAATTCAATAAAAACATTTTGATCACAAAAAATTACATTCTTCTTCATCTATACACACTTGATTCTGCCATCCGTTTTATTGGAGTGACACTGTGATAACCAATTTAGCCAAACAAACCAGAAGGACTGCTACTTATTCAGGAGGAAATTAGAGGAAGCTTCAGAGAAAGATATTTAGTTATCATCAAACAGCAGAGTAGTATTTTGAGATGTGAAATTACACCCATTGAAGCACAGTAGGAAGAGAAGGTTTGCCCCTGGGGTGTAGGCAAAGGAGATGGACCTCAATCTTTTTATCTTTGGAAGAAAAGTACTGCTCAGTTTGCAAGTGCTATGGCATGAGGGGAGCAGAAGAAGGCAAGAGAGCAAAGAAGGAAAATGCTAAGCTGAACACAAGGAAAATATTCACCTCCTCACCAATGTTTCTATGCTGTCCAAGAAAACACCAATATAAATGTCAAACATGTGCTGTCCTCCTCCCTGCAGGAATCTTCAGGCCCTCATGTTTCCACATTACTTTGCTGCTGCATCCTTCATTCACCATCTCCTCTCAGAAAACTTCACAGGAAAGAGGGGCACTGCTCTAACCATCTTGGAGACCAAAGGAGCTACCTTTGGATGATTTAGATTGTTTTCTTCCTAAATTATTATTCTGGTCATCATGCCACAAGGATGCCTGAGTTAGAAGAATGTGTCTGAAAAGATCAATGACCAGCTTGGACATTATGGTTAGTGCTTCACAATGCAGCCATTCAAAGCTTCTCAGTGACAGCGACAGAAGAGAGCAAGCTTGGATTTTCTGATCTAAACACTCAAACTTCCTTGTGCTCAAGTAAAAGGAGAGCCTTCACTGCCTGCAAGCTTTGAAGAGATGAGAACATGAAGAGGAAGAGAGCTGTCTAAAAATTTCCTCCACTCATAACTTTAAATGATCCTCTGTACTGGTGAGGCAGGGGCCAGAACGTGCAGGAGAGAGCAAAGGACATCTGCACTGAAGGCAATGATGTGATTGATACCAGAAGAAAACAGCCAAGGATCTGCCCCAGAAATATATTTGAAAACCCTGTTTGTCTGTTTGGAAGGATAACTCCTGGGCATCATAGCACAGACACCAAGTTATTTGATGTTTTGGTCATCTGAAAGAAAGCCCAGAAGTGTTTTCTGTCTCCCCCTGCCCATTCAGACCTGATCCAGTGGATTAATATCGTGGACCTGCTCACTATTCCAAATTTGACAGAAACAATTCCACTTCATCCTAAGCTTCCAGTCCTTGAAGACTTTTATTGCTAAGAAAGCAATTATACTCTCATTTAATAATGATCACTACTTTTTCACAGGTGACATGAATTCTACTGCATTTATAAGACAATATTTTCGTTACACATAACAGTAAATATGGGCAGTGGCTATTTAAGAAATTAGCTCTGTGAGATGGTATTTAAGAGATCCAGCTGTTTCTATCACACAGCCAAACTCGTTTCCCCAAAGCCATTGAATGATTAGCAATTTTTTACATTAGGAGAGACCATAAGCTGTGAGAATAAAATATTTTTTTTCTGTTTACTTTGAGATTTGTATGAAAAACAAACAAGCAAGCCATCAAGCTGGCTGAGTTTGTCAAGTTACTGGAGACCAGTTAACTGAATGAAAGTCACTGGAAACAGTTGAGTAAATATTTAAGAAGATCAAATGAAGAAACATTTGGTACAGCACAGCTTGCTGAAAGATTGCAAAGATACCAGCATGTTTCAGGAGAGGCAGGTCACGCCTCAGAAAATTGCTGGAATTCTTTGAATGTGCTGTGTTACCACCAAGACAGACAAGGGAAATAGAGTGGACTTCGTTTTTCAAAGTGTTTGACAAAGTTCCTTGCTTGAGGTTAATGACCTAAGGAGCCAAGGCACAGTACAGAAGAAAAGTTTCTGGAGTGAAAATTGACTTCAGGGCAAAAACCACTAGGAAACTGTAAATATAACTTGTGAGGTGTCAAGAAAGTTACCGGTGCATTAGCAGGTGAAAAAATGTAGACGTCTTGCTGGGATCTTTTTTTACTAAAATACTTTAACTTCTTTTTTCTTCACTTCTTCATTCTCTTAGTTTAAGTAATTATTTAAAACATACTGGATTCTTAGCCTGAAGTTCTGTAGAACTATGCTTTTAATCCACTGGACAGATAGTACATACATACCAGCAAAATGAGGTTACTTCCACGCTCTGTCCTGGCGTGTCCTGACTCAGTGGCAAAACCAGGGACATGAATGATGCAGAATGAGGTGTTTGGTGCAGAAACACATCTGTTCCTTCTGACTGACCATGCAGACAATAAACAGAAGGATTTAAAGCACCTGCAGTACGTGCACCAGTAAATTCTAAATGCACCTTAGTTCGAGGTACACAGCATATAAACAGAATAATGTCTTGAAGCAAAGAATAAAAAGTATCAGTATTTGCTGAAGAGGCAACACTACGTTTTATAGTGCAGGAGAGAGATTTGGGAGCACTTGAAGAAAAATCCCTGGAGTCCCCAGTCCTATATACAGAACTGTATAGCTGCAGTGAACAAAGCAGTGTTACAGTGCATGAGCACAAGATAAATCAAGGAAGGTGGTAGCACAGTAAATGTTATATTTATAATGGAAATGCTGATACAACCCCTAACTTACAGAGGTGCTTGGCAGGAGCTGCCA
This sequence comes from Pachyramphus minor, assembly GCA_013397135.1. NCBI lineage: Eukaryota > Metazoa > Chordata > Aves > Passeriformes > Tyrannidae > Pachyramphus > Pachyramphus minor. The sequence goes on from VYXB01007934.1 coordinate 25,342, forward strand.
CAATACAGCAAGATACCATTTAAGCAGTTTTTGCAGAACTGATCATTGTATCTCACAAGAAACACCCTGTACTTGCTCTGAAGATGCAAACCTCTGGCTGTGAATCAGACAGGATGTCTAAATCCACACTGCACAAGCCTAACCTGGAGAGAGAGAGAGGAAAAAAAAACATCTTTATTCAAATACCATGTTTGTGCTCAAAATTTCAAAAGCTGGAGGAAGCAATCAAGTCCATAGCACTTTTTCCCTTTTCAGTAAGTTATATTAAAAAACTCAATTGGTTCAGGATTTATTGATCTAAATTGACAGTGATGCTCTCAAATTCATATAAAATGAATTACAAGCCCATTTAAAAATATGTGGTTCAGAATTCATCAAAAAGTATGGAATATGTATTTTTTTAAAAAAAAGATTATATGAATAAATATTTTTTGAGAATAGACAATGAAAAACATTTTGCTTTGATACCACATATGATTTGTCGGATGCAGACAGAAATTCTTTTCTAATTTTTGTAGGAAATGTTGCAAGCCTTATAGCTTGACAAAACCTACACACTTAGAGGAACTGAGAAGGGTTGGCCTGTAGGAACAGAGTCTATGATGCTGCTGGAGCTAAGCTGTGAATGAGGTATAATTAAATTTGATCCACATGAAAGTGTTAATAGCATTAAAACCAAACTTCACAGTTAAAAAGCACACCATTTTTATTTTTAAATGTAGCATTTGCTGAGTCCTTGTGAAAGAGGTAAGGGTTTACATATCAAATCTCTGTTAAGGAGAGGAAATTTCCTCTGCTAAGTGAGGAAATCAAGCAACTAGCATTAAAAATCAGAGCTCTTGAAAAGAGGGTAGAAGTCTAAGAGTAAAAGTTTAGCAGCCAGGCATACTTTCAAGTGCATTTGAGAACCGAATTTCACAGGAGTCAAACAGCTGGCGGGCTTCAAAAACACCCAAAAGTGCCTATCATCTCTATGAAAATAAGTCTAGCCCTGAGAACACATAACACATTGAAAGAAGAGCATACAGCCCTTGAAAGGAGGTGCAGCTCAGCAGTTCTGAGTATCCTCTGTTAATCACCAAGAGACCCTTTCACCAACAAACAAATAATACGTGGAGAAGATCTAAAAGTTTCTGAGGAGAGAAGAGCATTAGAACAAAATGGTTTTGTATGTGAGGAACACATCCTGGGGCTTGTGCATTGCACGTAAGACTGACAGGAAAAGGACTGCATCTGTCCATGGCCATGACACACAGCTTTCTGAGAGTTTTGATAAGCTATTTCTGGGGGTTTTGAAATCATTTGAAAAAGACAACTGGAGAATCACGTGCAAAAGAGTGTCTGACAAACTCTGAAGGTTGCCCCCACTCCCATGCTTTTTCTTTTTCTTCTTTACCAAAGTCAGAAGTAAAATCCATCTGTGCCTCTTGACTTGAATACTGTCTGCTCTACCTTTTCCAAAAGAAGGTGAAAATTCTGTCCCACTTTAGGGGGTCCGGTTGCTAGTTTAGGTAGTAATGAATTCCTCTAGTTTTTGTGTTGTTGTTTTTTTTTTTTTTTTTTTATNAAAAAAAAAAAACAAATTAGCACAATATGGGCTTCAGAAAGATCTGTGCAATGAATATGGTTTGGTGCAGTATTATTCTCTTCCAAATGGCCCTTAAGTCTTACATGAAACACATGAACTCTTGAAAGAGAGCATTGAAACAACAGAAATTTCAATTTAGGAAAGATGAAGGAAGTGCAAAAACAGCCTTTGCTATGGATGAAATACAAAATCAAAAGACAACCTCCTAGCACTGACATTCTTCCCTGGTTTTGCCTTTGATTGGCAACACCTGAGTTTTCCATGTGGGAATTTAGGAACAGACTCTGGAGTTTTGACACCCATCTTCCCTTTCTTGACAACCAGATGTGATTGGGTTTCTTTTCAAAAACTCTGTAACATCCCCAGATCACAAGATGGGAAGAAAAAGCACACATGAGAATTTGTAGCAGGAAATTTGGGTATGTCCAAGTCAGATGGAAGGTTTATCATGTCCTCTGATGAAGCATTTAAACTTGCAAAGCTTAATAGCCACTGGGCTTGCTCTCATGCCTGAAGTTACACACCTGCCTTTGCATGTTACCCGAGCAAGGCCTCAGGCATTATTGTAGACACAATATGTTGTACTGATATAGATAGATATAGAAGAACACAAGTATCACAGCTCATTTTCCATTAAAATTGATTCATGTTTGCTCTTTTGCACTGAGAGCATTTATGACACCAGTGACTCACAGGAAGAGAAGGGCTATGGAGGTGATCATGCTCATCAAACAGTAAAACCTCTACTAACAAAGAGGAATGGTGATAAATATGGTGTATAAGTGGCATTGGATTTATATTGGGGGGAATTAAGAAGAAGGAACATCAGAGATATAATCTCAGAGCCACTTGAGCTGTAACACAACCTCACAGTAACTGGAACTGTAGACTTCAGTATTTTCTGAACTAGTCTTGATCTTCAAAAGGAATTCTAGTTATTGGCACAGTGGATTGCAGCTCAGTTTTTTGCATAAAAATTCATGAGAGAGTATCTATTTCAACATACAGCAGCAAAGAGGAGGGGAAAAAAGTTTAGCCCTACAGCAGAGAGGGTTCATTTTGAGTGATGATTGCAAACCAGCAGTGGAAATTACAGATGCTACTTGGTTCACTATTATTTTGCAGCATCTCCAGTAATCTTCGGTGATCATTTATAATAGCATGTCTGATGACTTTCAAAACATAACTGGAAAGGATACTTTTGTGGAGAGTATGGCTACTCAAAGGAGAAATCAATCTCTGCTGCTCAGGGTGTCAACTTCACACCGCTGCTATCAGACAGTTAGAAATTTCAGCATGCAGAAATAGGGTTGGGGGTCCTCCAAACTATTTCACCCCTTTGTATCCAATGCAATGTAACCCTGCCATCAAGATGGATCATTCAGCTTCTTTTCTGCCATGGAAAGGTAAATGCAAAAGTGAACCAAGTTTAAAAGCAAACCAAACCCAACCTGATTGCCGCTGGGGGAAGCAAACAGTCTGCTGAGTGAAGAGGCTCAGCTAGACCTTCACCATATACTAAAGGTACAAAAATGTAGGGCATAACCCTTGGTAACTAAAAATACAAAAGCAATTTCAGTGAATGTTTGATCACTGACAGGGAATACCCCAATGTATTATGGTGGAAGGCCCTGGCAAAACACATTACAGGCAAGTCTTGATTGTGCAGGGCAACAAGAAGGTGGGAAGAGCCAAGTAAAACAAGTGAAAAATAATCCAGTAAAACAGTAAGAACTTTTAAAAAGATGATTGACTTCAAGGTGATGATCTCAAACATAAAGAGGGACTTTTTCTAGAAGTTTATGCAGAACGTGGCAAAACACAGACATCAACAAGTAATGGCAACAACCACATTACATCAGTGGGTGCTTTGTGGTCCATATAAATGGAGTGTGATCCCCCCTCCATTCATGTTGGGTTTATATCAGTGTCATGTAAGCCATCATATCACACCATCTGTAGGCTTTGCCAAGAGGCTCCAGACAGAACAGGAATGCAGAACTATCTCCTTACAGTTTAAGGAAACCTTTGACGAAAATACTCTCCCCCCAAAAAAGAGTGAAACAGGCTGTGGTAGAAGAAGCAGGAAAGCATTTTAATAAAATTTATGTGGTTGCTAAGGTAGTTGAGCAACCATATTAGTGCTGGGATTCTTTCGTTTTCTTTTACTGCATGCAGTGGAGCATTCATCTTAACATTCAAATTTACATTTACATCACTTGGGAGTCCATACAGCAAAGAGGACAAACACACTTGACCATCTTCTTCTGCTATGGCCTTCCTACAGCTTCCACCCCAGCTCAGCAATCTCTAACTCACTTCACCTCACTGAGGCTTGTCCCACTGCTCTGCATCTCAGGGTTGCTCTAAGTCACAGTCTCTGCCCAAGCCTATGTCTCTTCTTTTTTGCTGCTTAATACATCACCCACTATAATGGTCATATCCATTCATGTTCAAGACAAACACATGGTGTGCACACACACACATATCTATTTCAAAGAATGTATTAAGTGCAGGCCCAGCTAAATTGCAAGATGCAATTTAATACCAGCAATTAACTGTGCACATATTTTTGTACCAGCGAACTGCAGCGCAAGTGCTTCCAGTTAGATGTATTTTCATATGGTGAAGTTTAAAAATAACTTTAGGGTACTCTTGTCATAGCAAATGCTTGCACAAGGTATTATTAGAGCAGTTACTCACACAAGCTACAGACAAAATCTGGACCATGGTAGACAGCAGAGTCATCTGTGAAGTAAAAAAGCAGAAGAGATAGAAAACTTAACCTGGATATACACAAACATTTGCTTGGATTTAGACAATATCTGTAGGCAGGAGCATATTCTATTTGGCTATCTGTTTCATTTGCTTAAAAATCAAGAGACAAAAACATCATAGGGAAAAACTGACTGTGGTGTTAGAAGGCAGCATAGTACTCATTCACTCTTTCCATTTTACCCTAGATAAATAGCTTTGCACTTGTAAAAGCTTTTCAGTTTTTGAGAGTCCTTCTAAGAAAGAACCATTAAAACACAATTTCTTATCAAGAGAAGGAATGTGAGAGGAAATGCACAGAAGCATGTGAAGGAATCCCCATCAATATAAGTGATATCCTTTGTCATTTTATCCTGGATAAATGTGATGAACTGGACTGCAATAACTGGATATCATATGGATGTGAAGTGCTCTCTGCTTCCTTTTTTCATGTTGCAACCTCACCCTGAGTCAGCTGGAGTAGCATTGGTCCTACAGGAATGAATTCAGCTTTCAAAGGTATGTCTACATGTTCTGTACTCAACAGATGCAGAAAAGGTGAATTGAAGACTATTTATAGTTGCAGGTACTGAACAGTAACTAGCGTTGATGAAATATGGTTAAGAATGCAGACGGATAAAAGCACCCATTTCCTGGGATTACATGCTTGTTCCTACTATTTTCTGCTCATTGATTTCTTCTGTGATTAAATCTGTACATCAACAGCACCCAACATCTCCAAAGCAGAGGCAGGCATTTTTTCCTGAGTGTGTTACATTGTCCAAGAGGAGAGATTGTGAGACTAGCCATTTTCAAAACATGTCTATGTTGTAATAGGCAGCCTACTTCAACAGAAGGCTCCTGAAAGTGATGACTCTTTCCATCAGAAGGACAACATCCCAGTACTAAATAATTATCCAGTATAATTTCCATGGAAGTCAGCAAAACTATTTGGCTCAACACACAAAAAAAATAAATGTTTAGATGTTTTGCCAAAGCTATCTTTTTTCATCATCAATCTCATGACACTTGACATTTTCTTGAAGCCCTAGCTCAAGAAGGAATAAAACAATTTTAATTTTTCATTAAAAAAATCTTTCTAGGTATTTGGTCCTGAAACAAACAAACAAACAAACAAGCAGAATGTACTTGTACAGACTTGAGAGAAAAGAAACCAAATAAAAAGAATGGTCTTCCATTACTAAAAAAAAGAAATTAACTTAATTTTTAAAGTAATGTTGTGATTTTTGAGATCCAGCTTATGAATTTGAAGTCCTTTCCCTACAACATTCTGTTAGTTGTTGGGAGAAAAAACATCTAGTCCTGACAACATCTACATCTCAACTCTTGCACCTTCTCAAGTCACTGCCTAAACTCCATCACAAATGTTATCTGTCCTTGTCTGTCCATCACATCTTCCCCCAAGTGACTTCTGGCACTATCCAATCCACATCCTTATTCATTAAAATCATTCAGCATGGAATTCCACAGAGCCATTCCTTCTCGTATGTCTTCTTAAAGTTTAGGCTGGAGAGCATAAACACTGTCCAAGCTGCTGATGTTTTTTCAGATCTCCTTTAAGGATACACTGATATATAGAGGGTTAGAACAGAAGTAGAGTAAATTCATGTCACAGGCCCTGTTGTGGTTAAAAAAATCCCATTCCAGCCTCCTGTGTTTTCCTGATTGGGCTTACTGCTGTTCCAGCTGCAATTATTCATGCAGGTTGTAGTACACTGTAGGTACTCACTGCACCTTGTGTTAATATATCAGGAATGAGACACACACAAAAAAACAAAGCCATCTCAACATTCATAGATGAACACTGCAAGTGAATTGCTGACAGAATGTTTTCTGGGGTAGAAAAAATGGAGAAGTTTCTGTTTTATGGGTTGCCAGAGGGAATAGTTTCTAATGCACAACTTGTGCATTGATGGAAAATGAGCACACTCCCAAAAACAACACCCTTAGCTCAAGGTTTTCTGTTATTGAGTTGTTTTTATTTTATTTTATATACAATGCAAACACAAATTGCTGATTATCATGATTCAGCACTCTCTAAGAAAGATGGAAGCAGTAAACAGAGTAAGCAGGGAGACAGAGGGACTTGTCACCACACCCAGGGTGCAGCATTTATGCAGGTTTCAGATATGATAGGAAAAATGTTCTTTTGTCATGCACAGGCACTTAAACATTTCTTGTAACTGATAAGAGGCCCAATACCTGACTTTCTTTTCTATCCTTTTATGGCCTTAAAATCTGTAGATGGTTTTATCTTTTTATAGCGATTTTGCAACATCTGGAGACCATTTAAAACACTTACATTAATATAGTCCTGAGCTAAAACACTCATGCAGAAGTGATTAAAACTGCAGCCGTGGTACACACCATCCTCATCTTGACAGATATCACCTTTTTGGGAAGGGTCACAGCTCAATCAATAGTCCCACTGAATGTTATGTGGTTGCTTAAGACAAGATAAGGTAGAAAACAAAGGTCCACCACCACTTCTCACCATTAACAATCTCACAGAATTTTTCATGGGGTTTACTTGTGTTCCCAATTCTCCCAATTAGCTTAACTCCAATTTAGGCAACAGTTACCTTATCTGAATTCATTGTTGGGTGCCATCAACCATAACACCTTTTACATGATCCTAATCTGCTTGGTGGGAGGGAGGGCACTCCAGCAATTACCAGGTCAGGCTGAGAGGAAGTTTATTGTATTTATAGACTTTATTGGTGAGCAGAAGCTGTGCTGTCTCCAGCCTCTTGGGAACCACAAGCACTTTGTGAACATAAGGTGCTACAGCAGATTAGAGAATTTGGTTCATTACAGTGGTGGGTTGTATAGCCCTGATCAACCATTTCTCGATTGGCCTTACATTCCATAGGGTTTATAGGCAGTGGTACGTGTGTTACACCAGCTTTGCTTTCAGCAACTCACTGGCACAGGTTCAGTCAAACATGGCTCCCTTTCCTGGTGATGTGGACTTGGGAAGCTCGGGATGAGAACATCTGGAGGAGACATGCTAGCTGAATGCTGGTGTGTGAATGATGCAAGGCCCTGCCTAAAGTCAGTTTCCACTCCACACCAGCAGCACAAGAACTACACAAAGCAATAGGCGCAAACTCGCATAAATTCTTACCTGTGGTGACCCATTCCTCTAGGATTTGGGGTCTGAGTCCTACAGGATGGCTAGGAGCTTTTACCTACAACTCTCCCAGACCTCATTTCGTGTGACCGTATTGTGTGGTGCAGCTGTCCACTCACTTTCCTGACTTTCTTTCGAACTCCACTGTTCCTGCAGCCAAGTTCAACCCAGCTCCCACACTAACAGAACATCTCCTGTCCTTCCTTTCTGCCCCGCCCTTGTCCCCGGGCCTCCCTGTCTTCCCAGTCCCTCCTTCCCTGTCTTTCTTCCAAGGCCCCTCTCAGGCTGTAAGCCCTAACACCAACCAACACCTGGTTTCTTTGTTCTGCTGCTGGGAAAATTCCTTATTCCTGGCCTCCTGCAGAGCATTTGGAGAAAAGTGGCTTTTTCCTAAGCGTCAGCCACCCCACTGCTCTGCCTGGACCTTGCCTATTCACTGCCTAATGATCCTTAACGACGGCCTCTTTCCACGGCTGAGTCAAAGTCACTGCTCCCTGAATTCTTAGCACAAGAACCGTGAGCAGCACACAAAGACAGTGATTAGACATAAAACCAAGATAGTTCATAAAATTACAGTGGACTTTGTAAGTGGTACGTAGATGGATTCTTATAGAGTGACAAAGTGATTATTTCAAGCTTTATTGTTTCACCTTGTTATTCACTGAAGACTGATGTTTGAGTAACCATGCACAGTTGAACATGACTGAATCATATTAATCCTTCTCTACAGCTGAACATGATAGTGTGAGAAAGGGCAGACTGGATTGGAAAGCTTCATTAATTAGTTAACAATTAATATTAATAAATATTAA
>VYXB01007936.1:0-26892 GCA_013397135.1 Pachyramphus minor
CCTGTTCTCAGACTCTCTTTTGGTAAAATCCCAAATAATTTTTGTTATTATACACAAAAGTAATTTCAGGTGACTGCTTTCCATTCACTAAGAAAGATTCCATATCCTACCTGCCCTGTCAATTGAAATTTACCATATCAACAATGCTAAACCATGGACCTCTTCAAGGGCCCATGGATGTTTTAGCTGGGGTTGCATACGTCAGTCATACATCAGTCATACATCTGTCAGCTTGCATGGGCAGCCAGTGCAGGTTACAGAAGGCCAAAGTACTGTGGTACATCCCACAGCAAGGAAGCCGATGGCCAAAATTCACATTTGATCTCATTGTGCTGTGGGGTTTTCTCCGCGCTGCTCTGCAAAGCAAAGCAGAGTGTGCTGCATAAATCAGAACACAAAGATTGAATGCCATTACAGTGTTAAGAGCTAATGCTGCAATTACAGCAAAGCTAAGACCTGAAAAAAAGATTTTTCATTCTTCTTGCTCACAGTTAATGACTGAGCAGCTAGGAACTGTCTAAAAGCTAATAGTGTTCTTAAAGGGGAAAGCAAACTGAACCATTACACTCAGACTGTTCAGCCTAGAGAAGAGAATGCTCAGGCCAGATCTTATCAATGTATATATAAATACCTGAAGAGAGGGTGTAAGAAGATGAAGGTAGACTCTTTTCAGTGGTGCCCAGTTAAGGACAGGAGGCCATGGGCACAAACTGAAATGCAAGAGGTTCCCTGTGAACAATAGGAAATGTTTTTGTACTGTGAGGATGACCAAGCATTGATACAGGTTGCCCAGAGAGGTTGTGGAGTCTCCCTCGTTTTTGATACTGAAAAGCCATCTGAACATGGGCAACTGGCTCTGAGTGGCCTTGTTTGAGTAGAGGACTGGTCATGATGACCTTCAGAAGTCCCTTGCAGTCTCAACCTTTCTGTAATCCTGTGATAAGTGCTAATAAAAAATGCTAATATAAAGTGCTAATACAAAACATAGCTATTTTACTCACTGGGATACTAAACCTTTCTGTCAGCTCAATTTCTGTTTCTTTTTCAAACAAATTGGTATTTCTGTCCTGTTCAGATGTTAGATTACTTATGCAATCTGGGCAGATACGACACTTAATGTCTTCAGTACAGCAGAGAGATTGCCCTCTCTTCCCCAATTCAGGAAATCCTTATGAATTGTCATCTCTAGAGAGTGGAGCAGTTCATCCCACCTGTCCCTTGGAATTACACCAGAACACTCCATCTACTCTCCAGTTAGAACCACAGCCAATCTTTGCTAACTATTGTCCTGGAAGCACTTCCCAGCTCTAAGGGTTAATTCCCTTAGCACTCTCCTGTGCCATAGCTGAGCATTAAAAAGAGATAAACCATAATCACCTGCAACAGGCATTCCCACTAATCCTCATACTGTCAGAAAGAAATAATAATTAAGACATTAATAAACCCACTTAAACCTAAAGAGAAGCCTTTACAAGTAGCTGGCACCCCTTTCCTGTGAATACAGACCTATTGCCCAAAGCTGTATTTTTGTGCAAGGCATAACCAATCATTACCATTTATTCCTCGCTTTATCCAGGACGGTCACCAGTTTCATGGAGATGAAAGTATTATTCATATTTGAACCTCATCAAAATTCTAATTTTGAAGCTTAGCAAGGGCCTACTGAGAATGAGGTTCTATTCCATCCATTTCAAATTATTCACAGACTGCCACAAGATCATGTTACAATGGGCTCTCATATCCAGCTATATTTTAGTTCCTTGAAGTTTCTGCCATGAAGTCTGTGCTGTGATGACATATTTAACAGCACGCTTATGCACTCTTCAAGATGACTGGCATTGGAAATGCCCGGTTTCTTTCTGCTCATCCAAAGAGACATATCATTTCACAATGCATGATTTTCACAACAGTAAATCAACTTATTTAATTTTAAATTAAAACTGATTGCTAAAAAGAATTACTTTCACAGAGTAAAAACAGAGTTTCCCTTCCATTAAAAACAGAATTCCATTGTTTCCTCTTCCATGAGCATGACAGTCAGCCCATGACACTGCACATCACATTGCACAGTGAGCATTGCATCGTGACTCAAATACTGCCAGTGGCCTCATACCTCCTTCAGAATTTTAGAGTTTACTGTTAGCAATTGAGACATCCTTGTTATGCTTTTGAGGAAGTTGTCCTAAAGACAAAACAATAAAAGGGATGCAGAGAGATCCCGATATTCCCTTCTTGACCATGCACAGCATCACAACTATTCATGATGAAAGAGATCTAGGAAGGTGTTTTACACATATTTCTCAAAAACCTCTTTTAACCTCTACCAGAATGTTTCTCAGTGGCTGCAGGAGCACCTATAATCCACTTTTGAAGGGAGCAGAGACAGTTACCTGCAGGTACACTGGTTATTTTAAGTAACACTTGCCATTACTAATGGTGAATGGCAAGAGCGTATCTTGGGAAGACAAAGCCCTTTCCAGCTGGCATCACCGTCTCTGAAAGCTCTGAACAGAAGAAAGAAGTTGGAAACACACTGATTTCTGGACGAGGTGCAAAATGAGGTGAACTTCTTTAGAAGAGCCGTGTCTTTATAAGGAGGACTATATGTGCAGTGCTGTAGAGTAAGAGCACAAAGAGACCGTTCACGCTTAGTAACACACCTGGAATGGTAGCTGCATATTTAAACACTTACTGAGATACTGTTTTTCTAATACAAAACACAAGAAAATACAAATCTCAATATGATTCAAACACAAGGAATATGTATTTGAGTCCTACATAATCTCTGGATTTTTAAAAACTTGGGGAGAAAGACAAGGTCACAGAGAAAAGACACCTGGCATAATTTTTCTTTCTCCACAGGATGTGACAAACTAAAGGAATGTACTACTGAATTTAGTACATTGCAATTGTTTGCTTTTATGGAAATATGAGGACATGTTCCAGATTTTTAGCTGTACTTGTCAAAAGGAAACTAAGACACAAAGTTAAACAGCCTCGTGTCTGCTATGGTCTGGAAATGATGGATGGAAAAAAAATGCATCTTTGGAGTAAAGGGCAGCCCAGAAAGGTGCCAACTACTTACAGGCAACAATTCTGAAGATAAGACATTTTGTAATGGAGATTCCACATTTTTTCTTTATCATTTAAAAATGTACTCTGTTTTTTTATTCAATAAGCTACTTCAAGCTAACTTGCTAAAATAGAAGGGGTGCATTAAAATACAACTTTAATATAGCAAATAAACCCAGAGCAAAAATTAAATCCAGAAGAAAAACTACCAGCACTGTAAATATTTAACTATAAATATAGATCACAACCCAGATGGGAAAGTCAGTCAACAAATTCTTGGGTCTGATCTTCAGCTGGTGAATAGGAAAAAAAATTAATGTTAAAATCAAAGAAGATGAATTGGTTTACAGCTGCTGAGAGTGGATTTGACATGATAGATAAGTCTGATGGTATAAAACAGAGTAAGAGCTCAGTGGTGATAAATCTAGAGAGATAGGAGTTGTTTTAAGCAGTGAAACCCAGATTCATTGTACCTAGTCCATGACAAAGGATCTAGGGCTTGGATCAGTTAAAATTGGACTAGGGCATTGTCTATTGAAACATGGTAGCCACTTATTCCTGCATTTTTTTAACTAGTTTTATTTTGGGGTTTTTTTGTTTATAAAAGTAGATTTTAAGGAGAAGTATCTTTAGTAGAATATCATGAGTATGTTTCCATTACTGTGTGCTCTAGAGAAGCCTAATTCCCAGGTACTAGCTCAGAGTGAGTCGTAGAATCTTAGAATATGCTGAGTTGGAAGGGACCCATCAGGAATGTCAAGTCCAACTCCTGGCCCTGCACAGAACACCCCAAGTATCACTCCATATGGGTCCCTTCAGTCTACTTGTCACTGACAAGTTTCTTATGTTCCTTAAACACATGTTCCTGATCCCCACTGTAACCACCAAGAGCTTTGCCTTGATCAAGAGTTACACCCTTCATATGAGCTGTGTTGGTTGGGGACAGTTTGTGGGAGACACTTATACATTCATTAAATTACCATTCAAACTACAAATACAAGCAGACCAAAGCAGATGTCTGCATGAGATTTCCATGCACATCATTCCCTGACAGGTCATTATTTCCAGTGACTCTCTTCTGTTTTTCACATCCAGACCAGAAACCATCCTTAAAGCCTGTGGCACAGTATTTAAAGAGTTCCATTGAATTAATAGGAAGAAAGGTCACATGAGGAAACTGTGACCCGGCATAAGGACAATTTCTAGTTCCTCTGCTGTCAACCGAAGTAATGTAGAGTTTGTTCAAGCAAAACAGTCATCACTGTATCACAGTAACTCCTGCTGCAGAAACAACTCCACTGTTGATGCAGCAGATACTGAATCATAGCTATTAGTCCAAAATATTTAGAAGAACAGGCACTACAGTCAAATCACTTTCATATACTGGGTTTTAATTGTGGTGGTTCAGCAGAAGTATTCAGATAGTAAATACGATCTCTGAAACAAACTACTTAGGCCATCTCAGGCTACACTTGTGCCTGCAAATGGAGAACAATCTTAAAGCATGCACTGAAGATCTCTAGATGAGTCTGTGCTAGTCTGACATACCACAATAAGCCTGCTAGCAGGGAAGATGCTAAGAGGTACAATTCCACGGAGTTACAGAATTGCCAGTGGTAAAGGCTCTAAACAGAAACATGAGCACTACATGCATTTGAAGATGTTTTGTTGTCTATTTTTATTTTCTGTTATCTCACTGATACATAAGGTCACTGCTTTCAGGAATAATGCATACAGACTAAAAAAATTATAGGTCACATTAATTTCCAGACATAAATGGGGAAATACTTAACATAATCTAATCCAATTATTCTTGAAAGCACAATATGCAATAGATCCATATGAAAAAAAAAATAGCCATAAAGGATGCTCTTCAATATAACCACAACCAAATGTCAGTCTGCTTCTCATTTTTTCTTAATTTCCCTGTTCAGAGTCATTTTATAAACCCTGCCTGTTAAACTAATCAATTCTCCTAAGGCTAGCTGTTTCATTTTTATAAGATTAACATGATTTTAAGTATTCCTGGGAGCTGCTTTAAGGAGTTAATTATAGGGTGAGGAAATGGGAACATGCAGGCATATGGCCTGCAGACTCTGGCACAAAGTATCCACTTACGATCAAAAAGAAACAGCTGAAGATTTCAGGTCCCTGGACTTGCAAAGAAAATAAAAAAATAAACAGAACAAAAATACCAAACAAACAAGGAAAACTCCCAAAAATGCAGATAACCCATTTGCTCAGTTTGGCAGTCTATCTTCTTTCATGAGATATCAACAAATAAGGAACATCTGGTAAGATGGGAATTCATAATGCTCATAATACTCATTAACTTCACAAATGGTGTTCCAGTAACATATAGGCAGGTGACTGGCTCAGCAAATAGGACCAGTTGCTACTTTTTCCACAGAATGAAATGACAGAAAAACTAGAACATTTTGAGAGAATTGTACTGTGCCTCTCAGGATACCTCTTTCAAAGCAATTTCAGTCATTCTGGTAGAAAGCTTGGAGTGTTGGTGTTCAGACTTCCCCATTCACTGGCATTAGACCAGCAGCTCTCCATTCATGTCTTTAAGAATCAATTGTTCCCATTTTAAATTTTTTTTATGGGACTCTCTCAAGCACTCAAGCACAGCCCCTTGCCCCAGCTGAACGTGGCTACATAGACTGTGAGCTCTGTGGTGTTAACCCTGTCTGGTTTCAGACTGCAATTCATGCTGGGTTATCAGATGTCCCTTTCTCATGCCATGTGATATGATTGCCCAATCTGCTTCACCCATCCATTAGGTTTTGTCTTTTAAAGAAACTCTTGGAGAGGATTGGGAGCAAAGCATTTTTGCAGTAGACTTAACAGTCTTCAAGTATTACAAAATTACTGTTCATGAAGAAAGGCCTTAAGCCAAATCAAAGTGCTTTTAAAAACACACCCTTGAAAAGAAGGAATATGTATCTCTGCTTGCAAATACTCTGTTGAAAAGTTTCAATGCAAATCCCATTGAAAATTACAATTTTGATGAAAAGGCAGAATGGCAAAGGTCTTGAATCGTGCTCCAAATGATAAAGCTAAATCCTCTGTGATATCCTGAAATCCTGTATTGACAGTAAAACACTAATGGGAAGCAGTTGTTTAATAAGTAACTTTAATAGCTGACTGTGCAAGGAGTATTAAAAATCTAGGAATTAAATGCTAACATTTTCAGAAATTACACAAAGAAATGAGGAACCACTGAAACAGAGCTTTCTAACAAAGAGCACCACCAAATTGTGTTGTGCTGTGTGCTTCAGGTGAGCAAACTAACTCAAATAGTGTCAGAACCACAGGCTTAACTTTTAGGTTGGTGGCATTTTCTATGCTACATACATACATACAGAAAGCAACACCTCTGCCTGAACTTTGGTGAGACAGGAATGGAAATCATGCCTTAGTGATGTAGAAGACTATAAGTCTTTTGGTATGTATGTGGGGGAAGAGCTGGAGGGGGGGGATAATGTTGAAGACCTCTACTTTCACAGTCCTTATAAATCCTTTACTTCAGCATATTTCCACTTAAGGGCAAACAAGCAGTTTCTGTCTGCTTTCAAGACTCTGACAAAGCACACATTTGTCTGTGCTTTTGTAATCAGTTTACATATTCAGATTGGACACAACATCTGGTTTGCAGCAAAATATTCCATTCCAAAAGAAAAACTGAATTAGTCTATTATGAATCATTCAACAGTATTGATATTACAATCTGAGCTGAAATAAATGTCATAAAACTACCAGACAGTAAACACAACACTAACAGCAGTAGGGGTTCTAACTTCAACCCTTTTTTAAAATTATTTTCATGAATGTTTGGCATTCTCAGTTTCCACCGCCTCACCTGAACATACACTGAGCCATCCGTGTCCTTCTAGGCCAGTATATTTTCCATTTGGTATCTCATTCCTAGAGTTCAGCAAATGTCTGGAAAGGGATAACTTCCTCTTCTTAAAGAGGTTGCCTCATACTGCACAGTCTTTAGTTTTCAAAGAAAAAGTGTTTTGGATGGAGAAAGAGAATCCCCACCAGAGGATCCCCCTGAAACAAGAGGTTATTAAATCTGTTCCCTAGATCATATGGCATACTACTCTCACACATGGAAGGTAAACAGTTCTCAACCCCAGTGCACAATGGGGTGATTCACCATAATGCAGCTTCTATCACTTATTATCTAAACAATATATTCTGAAAATGCATTTGATGCGTGGCTTTGGTTAAAAGTTTACAATTTTTCTGCACTACAAACTATATGTCTGGGCAGCAAGTCAGCAAATGACAGGTCAAGTTCAAAAGCTTTATCCAAACACAGATATTAAGCATTAAAAATTGCAGTTATTGATATTCAGTTTAGAGCCATGTCACCCAGAAACTATAGAAGCAAGGAACTCTTACAGTTGCCAGAGCACATGAGCTTCTTAGGATCAGTGACGTCCATTTCCAAAACTTCAGTTGAACTGAGAAAGAGAAATGCCCCAAATAAACTTTTTTTCTTTTCTAAGTCATAAAAACTTGATTCTCTGAGTATAGTTCTACCAGCTTTGGCTTTCATACCTGGATTTAAAATAATACTGGTTTGTCTGCCTAAGCAGCCTCTGTATAATTAAATAATTGCAGCAAAAAATAAGTAGACTCTCAAGCTGAAAGTTTTAAAAAATCATAGCAACATCCCCTTCCTTTGCCTCCCACTTTGCAAAAGAACAATTCGCTTGATGCACAAATCTTAACCTTTTTTAAAACATCTCATGGTTGGTTCTGATCTTCAGAAGTACATATGGGAGCAAGAGATCTTTCCATCAGCACTGAAACTCCTGTAACAAGGAGCAGAACCCTGACTGATGATGGACGTGGGAGAATGAGTAACACCCCCCAGCAGCACCTCTAAATCTTGTTATATGGAGAAATGTGAGGTGACTAGAAAGAGAGCAGCAGTTACTGCCAGAGGGACTTTGCAGCACAGGTGCAAACAAAATGTATTGAAAATAGCAGCATGAACTTCATTAGCAATGGTAATAACAGATGGGCTGCTCCCTTGGCATGTCAAGGGGCACACACTGCATGAAACAATGCTAATAAGAGAAATAACACTGAACTTCTTATAAATGCACTCACTCTGATCCAGGCACACAGAAAAGAAATTAATCTCTGACTGTATTCCAAGTCTGGGTAGATCTCGTGAACATCTGCCAAGATGAAAGCTAGCTGAAAGCTAGGGTTTTGGTGGAGCTGATAGTATCAACTTCCAACAACCTGCAGGGCTCTGTATTTATACTTGCATGAACATACAAGCACGCATTTGCATTTACCAAAAAAAACAGCTGTTGTTTGTTCTTTTATTTTTAAACTCCTTGTCAATAAATACATTTATTTTTTGCATTTCTTTTCTTGCATTTATTTTAAGTGCTAGTGCAAGCAAGCAAGCACAAAAGAAAAGGGGGAGTGGGCTCACAAGAATGTTTGTCACTTGGAGCTTGTTTTACTGAAAGTTAGCAGGACATAAGCTCTGATGTGCTTTTTTCTTTTTACATTGGAAACATGCCAGCACTTCCACTGCTAAGTGCCATAATGAACTGACCTGATATATATTTTTTAAATTATTTTTATAATGCACACTAGATGGTGCTCAAGCTAAAAAATGAATGGCAACTTCAATAGACTTTTCATGAGATTAGCAAAACACATGTTCTTCCTTCTCAGTACTTATTACAAGAAATCAGGGAAAACTGACTACTCACCTGAGCCTCTTCCCGACTGCTGATCATTTTACTGAAACTGTTTTTTCACTGTCTTTGTTCATAATAATTTCTGATTTTTAGTTGCATATTTATGAAATCTTTGCAGTCACTTACAGCATCCTGAATTATTGAAAGCTGGATGAATTACCTGAATATAAGTACACAGCTATAAACAACGTGGAAACACATTTCACCAGCCACCAGAAATTCTGTATCTGTGTTCATGACCATACTGGGTCATGGAAACGTTTGAAAATAGAATTATTTCTTTCTCAGTGATCATATTGGATTAACCTGTCAGTTTATGGAGAAGTTATCATATTACTTGACATTTCAAACAAACTACACCAAGCATGTCACTGAGCTTTATCCTAGATACAGTCTGAGTTTTGAGCAAATCAGGCTCTTTTCAAGCAGTATGGAGAGAAAGAACTAAGTGATTCAGAGTCTGACACTGTTCAATATGTGTCCAGTCCTGGCTGAAGACTGACAGACCCTCCTGAACTGGCAGCAATTGGACACAAGTGGTCACAGACACAGGTGAGGACACAAAACTGGTGAGAAGCAAACACTGACAGCAATGCTGGACCTGTCACAGGCAGAGGTGCATGCAGACAATGAACTAGGCAGAAATATATAGATGCTGAAATCTGGCTGATGACATTGCTTTAATTAATTTGAGATCTTTGCTACTTTTTCAATACTTTAATAGTTCCTCATGGAAAGCTATTTATTTCTGCAAGGTCAATAATTCCTTAGGCAAATCCAGAGGCTAACTTGGGCTGTGGACAGATGGCCACTTCCAGATCTGGCTGTGCAGCTGCAGATGCTCCTGACCTGAGCTATTTGTCTTCCATGGCCATCAGAGGTTCCCTACTCCCCTCCCTCTTTGTTAGTGGATTCACTTGAACCCCCTTTCTTTCATTTCAGAAATTACGATGCAGTTAAGCTTAATTTTCAGTCTAACTTTGAAGCAGAAAACAGCACAGTCCATGCTATTCTCTCTGCTGGGAGAGGACAGAAATGCCCAGCAGAGGACTAGTAGCAAGCAGCTGTTTCAGGGTGACATCTTCAGCCAGCATGGCTGTTTACAAAGTGAACACCAACCCCAGCAACATCAACTGGGCCAAGAGCCTTAGCCCAGACCAGCTCCCAGCTCCACTTTAGGAAAAACAATGACAAATTATTCCAGAATTGCAAATCAATGGTCTAGGGAAAAGGAGATAGCAAGCAAAACTAATTGCATTTTACAGGACTTCAAAAATCCCCCTAAATATTTGCACAAAACCCAAAAGTGATCTTGATTCTTTTTATCCAACACCTGCTGCTCTGTCACAAGTTCAACATTAAAAAAACAAATGACTCCAATCTGTGGAAAATAACAAAAGGCAAGAGAGTGTCAAGTGCTGTTTGCACAAAGAGAACTGTGCAATAAAGAAGTTCATAAAATCATGAGCAAAGTTCACCTTTATCCTCTACAAATAACATTTCAACTTCCCTGTGTGTATATAGTGGAAAACCAGCAATGTTTCATCACATACAAGCACCCTGTTCTTTCAGTGTATTTTTCAATTTTTTTTTTTTTTTTTTGCCATGAAGTGAAAAGCATTTAACAAGTTGTGAATGGAAATTACCATGGATTTAAATGTGGGGAGACCATTAGGAGCTAGTAATCCTCACTCACCCCTTTATTCAGAGAAGAAGAATACATCTCTTTCTTCCTCACATCAGTGAGCAGCACACCTCTTCTGTAGAAACTAATGCCATATAATGCTGAGTCTGTTGCTAAAGACCCTGTATATACTACCAGCTCCTAAATATTCTTTTTTTATCACAGACATTGCCACAAAGCTATAAATCTAAAAGGCATTTTTAAATAATTCCAGGAGGATAATTGCCCTAACCTAAAGACCTTACAGCTTAGACTACAATCCTACTTCAGGATTCTTTATTGCCATCAAGGGGCTTTGCACAGATGCAGCAGTTTGACCAGAGGGCCATTTCTAGAAGCATCACATGACTTCACAGAGATTAATTCTACAGTTTTTACGGTGAGCATGGGATTCTATCAGAACATCCTGAGGCATAATAAACTCAGCAGCTCTCAGGAAATAGTTTCTCTGACTCTGCAAATCCGCATTCTGATATAATGTCACCAGATCTTAACACCCAGAGAAATGAATGGATAAACAGGAGTGCTTTTCTATAATCTGTCTGATTCTCTTTCAGGCACAAGAGACAATTAATTGCAAAGTAAAGCCCCCTCTTTCACTGAGGATTTTACCAACAAGAGAACAGGGGTGGAGCACACTGTTGCAAACACTTTGCTGGGTGACAACCTGAGTTGGCTGAGTGTCTTTGACTTTGGTTATGTGCACCATCAGTTTATGCATTGGTTTTAGAACAGTATATGTAGGTTGGCCCAGATGGGCAGAAGGCTGAAATCAAATCAGCAAAATGAAAAGAGCTAGTGAATCAGATTTTCTCAAATTAACTGCTATTTAAAAATAATAAGCAACTGCAATTGATTCTCATTAGTGCATCAAGGGAAGATGGAGAAAATCCAGAGCTAGGCAATCACTTCATTTATACTCTTCTCTTGAAATCTTTCAAATTTAATCCATACCAGTAAACAGAAGAAAGCTACTCAGCATTTAAGAAGTAGGTCTAATTACAGGCTGACAAGGCATGTGTAATAGGTACAGTTGAGCCAAACCCTAGAGCAGAACTCCTCTAAACCTTAAAGAATGGTAAAAGAAAGCCAGACACATTGAGATTGCAAATCTGCAGCAAGCCCCTGCCCTTTGGAAGGGACAATACAAAACCACTGGCTCTAAACAGCCAAGAAACTCAGCAGGTTTAAAATATCAATCTGGATTCAAACTCTCACAGTTTAGCCAATATACTCTCTATGGTTATTGAGCTGTAAAGCCACGTCAAATGTTCACTGTCCTCACCCTGATAGGTACAAATCTTTTTATTTTGAAGACTATGTCATATTTCAAATAAGGTCTGTGCACATTACATGAATCTTTATCAGTAAATGAAAGACCAATGGAAAGGAAGGAGAAAAGGAAAGTGCAATAGAACATAAGTGGCCTTAAACTGAAAAATGAAGAAGGGGTGAGGGAGCCAAAGCTTCTAGATGCTTATAGAATCCTAAATATAATCCTCCTAGACATCATTCTTAAAAGCAAGTTAAAATTCATAGAGATTAGGATTCAATAAAGCAAAGAAAACATAATATGGTAAGATTAGGGTGCCTGAGCATTGATGAAGCAACTTAGAAGGGGAGTGGATCCAAATACACCATTAGGAACCAAATATGTCATTAAATGAGAGGGCTGGCAGTGTATTCCAGTTATGCAGAAGTGGAATGGGAGCATCTCCAGAGAGCTCAGCTACTCTGAACCATTTAGTACACTC
The DNA here is from genome assembly GCA_013397135.1 of Pachyramphus minor. Classification (NCBI taxonomy): domain Eukaryota; kingdom Metazoa; phylum Chordata; class Aves; order Passeriformes; family Tyrannidae; genus Pachyramphus; species Pachyramphus minor. The sequence continues at coordinate 12,258 of VYXB01007936.1, forward strand.
CAAACTGCAGCAGTGCCATGGAGCCTGCTTTAGCCACAGAGCAAGACACTCTCATTCTACAGATGACAGCAGCACCAGCCAGGCAGGTGGTGAATTTCAGAGCTTCTTCTTGGAGTGGTTTGTAGTGCCCAGCATACACTCTGCAGGCAAAGGGATAGTCATCAGTGACCCAATCTTTCCTTCTCCCAGGCATTCAGCAGCAACTGAGCCAAATCCACACACATGGGGGCAAGGGAGCAGCATCAAGCTCTCATTTCTTCTGAACATATACAAGAAGCAGGAGAGCAAACAGAGAATATAAAAAAAGGAGAAAATATTTAAACATGCCTTAACTGTGGATGTACAAATTGCAGGATGGAGTCTAGTCTGCTTGGAAAAGCCAATCAATACTGCACTTACCGTTCCTAATACAGAAAACAAACAAGGGGGCAGGATTATCAAACAGCCAGGATAGAGTCAGGCTCCTGCAAGCAGACTGTGCAACACAACTACCTTTTTATGGATTAAATATATATCTTAAGGATCAAAGGCAGTCAGTGTCACTTTTCTTAGATTCACTGCCTGAAAAAAAGATTAAAATTCCAATGGAATCTAGGCTGAAGGAAAGAAAACAAATATGGAGCCATTCATCAATATTATAGACTCTCAATGTCCATTGCATCTGCCCCAATAACTTCTCTTATTGAAAAGTATGAGTAGCTCATTTTCCCAACATGTGACTACTGGGCAAACAGCACAAATAGAGTAGTTTGATGAATATAGGAAAAGCAAATGCAATGTCCAGTGAACTGGAAGAGAAAGGACTACTTGAAAGGATGATTCTTCAGTCATGGGCAGTTGTACCCATGTAACACAAGAAAATCACGTTCAGTATCCTCTTCTGTTATATCCTTCTAGTTTAAGGTTGTACACTCTTTACTTACCTCTTAGCTTCACATAAACCCTTGTGAAATTCCTTTTTTTTTTTTTTGCTATTATACAGAATGTATTTTTATGTGCCTAAGCAAAAGAAACTGGGGAAAGAACCACTTTTTTATCATCATTTAAATGAGTAATAAAGAATTTTAATTTCTATAAAGATCCCTCTGCTTAGCTTATAAGTAACACACTTTAATGTGTACACAAACAATGTATATTTGAAGAACCTTTGGTCTTGCCACAGTGGTAAAAGTGGCTGTAATATAACAAGGCCCTAAAGTGCATGCAGGATTTTTATGTTAAACTGAATTGGCAACACTCATGCATTTTCTACTTTCCTGTTTTATAAAATAGCCATAGTGCATCTGACTCCATGGAAAAGCGTCATGTTGTCAGACAGGTCTCACAGAAAATGCTTTCTGTATTTACAATGTTTTATGAAAGTTCTGCATATACCAAGGACCAAAACAGGACTCATCTCTTAGTAAAATGCCCTCTAATAATTTCTGCTTTCAAGTAGACAGCACAGCCATGTTTGGCTGTTTGGTGATGGGGGAAGAGCTTTGTTTGTTTGTCTCTTTTTTTTTGGTTGGTTGGTTGGTTGGGGGGTATTTTAATATTTTTCTTTTTTTCTGACTGCTAGTGGAAGGGAGGGCCTCATTGCTGAGCCTTTGTATGTGATCAATACTTTTACAGTGAATTAAAAAATTGAGAGACTAAAATGATCCATTAAGCACCTATTTCAACTAGACAAGGAAAAGGCTTTAAGGTCGTACTTTGAAAGCGAGGAGTACCTTGGACCTTCTCCTTTTTGACTGAGATTCCTTGTAAACCTGATTAAGCCTTGTTGAAGAGATTCCCAATTCCTCATTTCTGCCAGCAAAGGACTGCTTTCAGAGATCATCTCCTCCTTGCTACGAATGCAACTCACCAAGACGGACTAGTAAATATAACTCAAAGGACTAGTAAATATGACTCAGCTTGCCAATTAAATCCAAAAACCACAGAACTTGAGTTTTACTACTTGGAATGTGCACAGGTCTCTTTAGGGGAGGGGAGGAAAAAAGGAAAAGATAATCCATTCTAATGCAAACATTTGAAACAATAGTTAGTATGTGGTCCAAGCACCCTACATTCCCCAGAAAGAAAGACTGGGGAATTAGGAGATGGAAACAGTTGCCTTGAACAAACCTGTGAAGCAGCAGTCATTACTTCTGTTCAGAAGCTTTTATATGATTCTCCTTCCCTGGAAAAAACATCCGATTAATTTTTGGAAATTGCCTTAGATGTTAGTAAAGGAGAGGATTCAGATAATGTTTCATATTTACATAGAAGTCACCACTTCCAGGTGTTACCAAATGAATAACATCCAAAGTTTTTGGCACTAATACAGATCCGCAAAGTTTAGGTGGGCCAATGCACCGGCAAATGCAAGGCACTGTAGCTCCTAGTATTTTTTTGTGGACTATGAGTCCTTTTGCCTAGATTTCAGCTCAATTCTGGGAAGTCTTCTAGTGTTGCAATGCAAGGACCAATACCTCATGTCTCTCTTTCCCCAACTTTTGAGTCTTCTTTCCTCATCCCCATTTTATCTACTTGTGTTTTTAACTCTCACATAGTTCATCAGTTTTCAGTTTCTTGACTATTCAATAGCTTACCGTAAAACAGGGTGACAGTATCAATGTAGAAATCTAGTTTCCTGCAAAAAGGGCCAAAAGTCATAGCATTTGTACACAAAGACACTTTAATGCAAATCAAATAGTACTTTTTCATTCTAAGATGCTCCAAACATCCTCAAACACCCAACATGGAGCTTCCCAGTTTTACCATTCCATTGAGAAATTTTAGTTTTTAGTCTAAACAACAGAATTTTAAAAAGACAGCTCTTTAATGCTTCTTGTCTTTATTTAATCAATACTGTATTTCAATAACAACTGTTAAATCTTTATGAGTAACAGGAGCATAGTCTTCAAATTTGTTGATCACTATATAGTACAACCTCAAAACTCTTATCCAAAACCCCATGTATTCCAAAATTAGGTTTCCTCCCTCAACATGCAACATTTGAATAAAAAAGTCCTGACTTACTCAAAAAAATTCCACTGTGCAGTTATATAAACTCAGATCTCTTGACACCCCCTCTGACTTACGAAGACACAGGTTTATATAAAGGACCTTCAAAAGAAAATGAAAATTGAATATCATTTTGCTGACATTTCCAAAGGATTCTAACAATTCTATTACCATAGCTGTACACATATATAAAGACACTGTGTCCAGTAAATCGTACTATGCAATACAGTATTTCTGAAGGACTATAACTGTTCTCTGCGAAAGGCTGTGGCACATTATGCTGTGATTATATTGGAAACTACAATGCAGCCATTCCATTTTTTAAGCCTTCATAATTAGGAAAGTATCTCTGTTGAAATTATATTCATTGTAAAAGAAAATCTCACTTTAGAGTACTAAAAAAGTGCACATTCTGTAAGTGCAGGCTCCATTTCATCATTTCTACTGCTTGTTTGTTCTTCATTTCAGTTCCAATTCCAAGTTTTTCATTACATGCTGCAAGGTTTGGACTGCAGAAACAAAGGCTATATTTGCCCTTAATCAAAACACTGTTCTAAAAGATGTTGTTTTCATATCACAAACACATTTCAAACAATCTTGAATATTTCAAAACCTTCTTTTTCCATCCTATAGAATCAAAACTTCCATCACTAAGTAGGGGCCTTTAAAAATAATCTGAAAACAGTATACACAATATTTCAAGAGAGCAGAGTAGCTATATAGATGAAAATGGCAACATAGACATTTTAGACGTTAAAACAAAATTCTTACTTTCTAGATGAGGCTTCTGAACACAAAAAGATTGTGCATTTTGCATGGTTTCCTAGCCCTGTATTTGTAAATGGAAAGGCAAATTTTCAGACAGATTTCTTATTCAGCTAACAGGAAAATAAATCATATGGTAAATGCAGCTCTGATGCTGCCTAGATTCTCTTGCTCATATCCATGGTAAGTACCAAACCTCTTGTCCTTGCTTACAAGGTTTATGTTTATACTCAGTGTCATTGTTGATGACTGAGATGTGTTAGCTGCCTTAAAAATAACTATCTTGGGAAGCTTGATAAAAAAAGTACAGAGCTCTGATTTGTTATGGATACACTGTTACAGTTTACACAGGAACGTGTCATCTTTGCTCACAGTCAGTGAAAAATCTTTTAACTCAACAGAAAGCACAGAATTGCATTGTAGTAAGGAGTGTCACAATTTCTACAAATGTTTAAATCTTTATGCCCAAATGCAGCAGGAACATGTCTTCAGCAGATCTTCCGTGAACACTCTCAGGTGGAATTACCTGAAATTCACAGGTAAATCCTGTATCCGTCTCTGGAGAACATCTTGCAGGAAAGATAAGATGGAGAGAGAGCAGGTAAAGACAAAGGTGCAATACATGACGTGCAGTTTCTCTGTGCACTGTGTGCAGTTTAGGGGAGAGAAAGTCTCTGTGCAGCTGCATGCAGAACAGTTTAAAGACAGAGCAGAAGTTATTCCAGCAATTAGTCTTCTCCATGTCTCTTACCTACCCCAAGGGTTGGTTATTGCAACCTGTGAAATGACTTTGCTGGGCAGAGGTGGAATTATTTCTAGTGTATCCAGATGAAGCACCTCAGCTTGAAGCAGCAAAGGATTCCTCCTTACCTTGGCTGTTTGATGCAAAAGATAATGGTACCAGGCAGCTGGCTGCATAACAGGGAGCTGTGTTACCCATATATCTTTCCTCAGAGGGAAAGAAGAAAAAATGACTTCACATCAGACTATTACAGTTACTAATACTATTGTCAAAAGCAGAAACACACAGAGATTTTACAAAATACTGTCTAGACACTGGAGCACACTGACTAAAAGAAATAATTTGAGTACAAGCTTAATAAGGCAGGGTTAAAATAATCTACAACCTTATAGCTAATGACACTTTGAAAATGAGTCTGCTGTGTGTGATTTCACTGATGTCTGAGGGAGCTTGTTCTGTTAATGTTTTTCATACTTTCAGTCAAATAGCTTGCTGAGTAATCATTTTTCCTTTATTTTAATGGGTGAGGGAGCTATTATACAGGTGTTTCCATATGTTGCAGTTAATAAAGGCAATCCTTACTAGTAAGAGTAGGCTGTTTCCGCTCAGCTATCTGATGAAAAGCCCTCTTGTTGATAGAAAGAAGCACATCCTGTACCTAGAAGAGACTCCTAGGGCTGCACACTTCAGTGGCAACTGGAAAGTACTGTAAGCAGATGAATCACAGGTCTTCTCCAACTGTGTCCAAATCAGTGACATTCACTAAGGTGTTCAGGGCTCTAGGAGCAAGCACTTCATGTCATAATCTCTCCATCACCCTCTTCTTGCTGGTGAAGGACAGCGGACAAGACCTGGGTCCATCACTCCAGAAAAGCATCAGCAAGTCCCCTCAGGAGGTCATGGTGCTTTCATCTTTGAAGAAGCATCTGAGTCTCTGCCTCAAGAGCTCAAAATCCTACGTGGGGAATATAGCTACTTATAGGCTGAGATCACAGGTGCTCTTTCAGACTGAAACCATAACATGCATGGGGGGGAATAATTTTGGGGGCATCACCCAGAGGGTATGACACATCCCTTACATTTTTGTCTTTCTAACCCCAAAGCTGAGTGCATGTCCACAGCTGGATGAAAACCTCACAGTTACTACTACACTGTTAGAGCTAAGTAGTAAAGAGGGAGGAAAAAAAGTTTTGAAGCTCATCTCAGTTTACAATGATGCGTTCAGTGTCCAACCACATCTTAAAAAGCTGTACAGAATCCAAACCTATTGAAGGGCAACTTGCCTCACATAATTGACATATTACACAGCAGTGCTACACACTGGTTTTCTCTGGATTTCAAAGTAGGGCAGAGATTGTTCACCTGTAAGTACCTGAGTAGAAAAAAGACCTGCCTCTGCTGCCGTTCCCAATTTCTGGGAGACTGACAGTTTCCTACAAATAGTTTCAAAAGGCACATCATCTCTCCATGGTAAGTATCCAACAGTAGCCTTACATTTATGAACTTCAAAGTATTCTGCAAGACATCTTTTTATCCAGATATATCAAAATGTAGAAATTATTTAGTGGAGAGACATTTCTAACAGGAAATAGTTTATTTCTTCATGTTTTCTGGGAATGGTGTTCTGCTGGTTTTCACTATTCAGAATAGGCTTCAAGAAATGCAAAAAATACCCAAAGAAATAAGTGGATGCTTGCAAATATATAGATAATAGGACTAGCTCTTACACATGCAACTAGTCCAGCTGGATGTTCACTGCCACACATAATATTTTCCAGGATTTTAACCAAAGCTAATACAGCCAACATTTTAAAAATTGGCCACTAGTCATGGGCACTTCCTTATTCAATCTAAGTTTCAGAACTGCTAAACAACACCTTTTCCTTTTCTCAGGGTCTGGATGCTCAGCAGTTCAGAAAATCAAATCCAAAGTGACTCAAGCCAATACTGAAAAATATGAACACTTAAAGTTTGCAGTTGTTCTTGAAAATGCAACCCCTCAAGGTTAAATCACACTTTAAAGACACTGCAATAGGTTTGAAAGCTGCATATTTTTCTATTGAGCCACTAGGAGGCATAGACAAATGTGGTGGGTGGACTCTGCATCCATACTCCTTCAGTGTGGTCAGTGCAAGCAGTTCCTCCCTCACCAGCTAACACTGATGATTGGGAATAGAGGGAAGCTGGGATAGGCCTGCACAGTGAACCAGAAGTAGCCCTTGCCAGAGGTGAGGGAAAACAAGGGCTGCTGTTGGATCCTGCCCAGAACACACAACCCAGCCACAATATGTCCACATAGTGTTTCTGTCTCAAAGATGTGTGAAGTACTGTTGTATCTGCATTCACAATTAAACATGATTTTGACATTATTATGGCGCTGATGCTGTTATATCTTCAGTGCATGATGGTTCCTGGCTCTGTTCGTGCCTGCCTATTGTTCATGAGAGACTTTGTCTTTGCAATGATTGAAGAACAAGGTGTTCTGGAAGCTCTTTTCAGCTGTGATCTGGTGAACTTCTTACGGATTTTTCTGTAAGGAGGGAAGGAGAAAAGGAGGGAAAGAAGAGAGAGACAACAGGAGAGATAAATCTCAGTCTTTAACAGAAGACTGCTCAAGAGTCAATAACAAACATAACAAATACTCTTACCAGAGCAGGAAGGTTAGTTCATTGGAAAAGATTTGCAGTCAACAAGAGTGAGCCCTGTCCATCAACTGATGATTCACAGTTGTCTGATAATGACTCAGTGAAAAGTGGGTTGGTGTTAGACAATATTTGGACATTAGTATTTAATGACATGAAATCTTGGGCCAAAATGCTCAAATGGTGAATCCTCACATGTGTTATTAATGTGGGAATGAAGAAACACAGAAGAAGGAACCTTGTTAGCACCCAAGTGAATGTGATACCTCTGTAACAGTGGTGGGGTGGGAGCAATTATTGTTATTTGCACTGTATCACTTCTGCAGATAACACATGAACCAGATCTCTGGTCTTTCTAACTAGTGCCATTCAAGTGCAGTAAATTAACTTTCATTTTAGACTTTCAGATGCTAAATCAAACATATTACCTGCAGGTGGCCATGTTGTTTGTACTGTAATCCTACACATCCAAGAAGCATAAAGTCTTGCGAAGTTTCGACTGCTCTGTCTCTCTAATATTGTAAATCAATAACCACAATGCTGAGTGTATCCAGGGTAGAACATCAGAAAACACAGAAATGGCACAAAGTATGCTAAAAACCATCTTCATCGGCAGAGTCCTGAATATTAGATGCTACTGGAAAACTACCTATTTTCTGAATTCAGTCAAGAATCCCAGCTTTCATTTAGGTAGTTTTATAAATTACAGGGACTTTGAGCTTCTGAGAATGAATTAAAGCAAACTGGAGCCTCTAACACTAAATGAGACCAGGTTTTCTAATTCAAGCTTTCTGACTTGAGAGTGTGACCTACAAACTACAGGGTGATGAGGTGCCCACCTGCATCAAGGTTCTAAGACGGCAACTCAAGGAGGGTTTTTCCCTTTCATCTAAATGGGCTGTTACCCCTGAAACTGAAAAATAGTGGCACGTAACATTGAAAATACAGGATCAGCTTTAAATAAATTCTATTGAATTCTAAAATAACAATCTGCGTAGTAAATTCAAAAACATATTTAGTTGCAGGTTGAGTATTCCTCAGGGATGTAAACTTTCAGCCAAGAAACTGGACCACAGGAGAGTACATAAGAAAAAAAAGGCACAAAGCAGGAGAATATACTCTGGTATTAGAGCTTAAAGGAAGCCTGAAAAATATATCTGCTTTGGTTAATATATTTTTAAAGGTCCGGAGATGTATTCCTTTTAACTACCTGAAGGAAGGATGTCTTTATAGTTTGGAATAACAAATTATGATTTAGCATCATTCAGCAATAAGCACAACAGAAGAAAAGGAAAGGAATCACTAGAAAGTTAAGTTTAGGTTTTTCACACAATCCCATAGAGAAAAAAACTGCTTAAGTACTTACTTTACATGGTCATCTTAAATTAGGCCTAAGAAGATATTAAGCTGATTGAAAAGACATCACATACCTTCCAGAACAGTAAGATCATAGAAATGTAACCTGAGACTGGCAGAAACATGTATTTCTAAAATAATGAGACAATGGGTTTTAGAAATTCATGTGAATAGACAATAGTTATTATCCACACCGATTATGAATAGGGATGATTGCAGCAAAAGCTTAAAGAACTGGATCCCTTTTGATATATTTGTTTGGAAAATTTCATATTTATTTACAGAACAAATGTGGCTATTAATTATTTGAGAAGCCCATGGTTTTGCAAAAATATCAGATAATTGTTTGCCCTTCTGAATTTTTAATAAGCTAATTTTATAAACTGTCAAGAAATTCCTACTTACAAAAGCAATTTGCAGCAGACACTAAATGTAAGGACAGCAAAGTATTTGATATTACAATTAGTGATTATTTTGTAAGGACGGTAAAGAAAAATATGTAATCGTTCTCATTAAACACTGGCTCAAAACCAACATGAAAAAAGGCAAAATAAAAAAGTCATCACATCATTTCATCAAGCACACCACAAACAGAGTACACTCCTCAATAAATATAAAAGAAAGTAGCTCTATGTAGGCTTTCAGAAGAACTAATCTGACATATATTCTGCACAGACAATCCAGCACTTTTATTTAAACAGGATTGTGAAAATGCTTCCAGGAAGTAGCTTTCTGGGATACAGCCTTGCAGAAACAAAATCGGATTCATGGAAATTTCCACTGACTTCATTAAATTTTATATAAACAACAACTTCACTAAAAGCCAAAACTGTTCTTTTTACTGAAAAAAAAAATAGAGAAGGCAATAAGAGGCAATGGATTCTTTACACTGAGAATTTAGCATCTAAATACAGTAAAATTTTTGAGAAGCACTCATCAGGTTTTATAATTTTTCAGTTTTTTTAACACTTAAACATGCAGGTTGTAATAGTAGCTGATGAAAGGCAGGAAATTCAAAGATAAAGTTGTCATCATCCTTTCACTCAGAGCACTTCTCCCTCCTGCAAGGATACACTGAACTAAAGGCAGAGTCACCTTTAATGTTCAATTTCCTGTCCCTTTTTCACTCAATACCAGCCATATGTTTTCATTACATAAAGCTTTTATTTGGTGATGGGAGGTAAACGGTTTTAATATCAGTATCGTGGGTAACATCCATTGCAGTTGTTATGAAAGAGTAATGGCCATTTCCCCCACCTTTTTTTTCTTGTGACTTTCGTACTAGTGTTTGAAGCACGATGCACTACAGACTTGAAATGCAATTTCAAAAGTATTTTAAAGCCTCTGCATTGTACTTCCAGCCCTCCCGAGACCAAAGGCATGAGAATGAAATAAACTCTTAAAAGGTGATCAATATATAAAGCCCAATGTGCTCATTTTTATGTCAAATGTGATGCATTGCTGCTAATGTAGGAATAAGACAAATTCTTTATGTTTGCATGATAATTCAATTAGTGACTGCTGATGAAGGTATGCAAGACCCTTGGCACCTCCTTAGGGAAATATGGAAATGTACCTAAGTCTTAATAAAGGTCTTGATGAAGACCTATCATCTCTTTGCAAGTTTCAGGCACATACTGAAACCCACTGGGTAGAAGTAATAGGCTGTACAGGGCATTTATGCCATGCTTAAATTTAATCAGGTGAATCATTTTAATTAACCAACCCCTTCTCAGGATCCAAGTGTGTTCCCTGTAACTAACCATCTGGTGAAGTTAAACACAATTCTATATAATCTATTACGTCTAGATTTCTCAGAAATAGGATAGCTGGTAACAAAATTTCACATTTGTAAAAGCTGACACAGAGTTCCCTTCTCTAATTATGCCCCGCACTAAAACCATATCAATTTTTAAACTTGTATAGAACAGAGGTGACCTCCAATTGATGTTACTGAAGAATGTGTTTTTCTAGCCTTTTGCAGTAGGAGATAAAGGCATTACTTGCTTTAGCTTTGTTGATATCGAGCATATCCATGTACTGCTACTATATATAAACTGTTGTGCATCGGTCTTGCCTCCTCTGCATTGGACTCAGAGTTGTGATGACCAGACCAATTTCAGTCTTATCATCTATACCAACAGTACTTAAGAAATAATATAATAAATACAATTTATGGCAGAAGTTTTTACTGTGAGAGACATTAATTGCATGTAAAGGCTCACTGACATTTTAGCAGGTGACAAACCTTGTTTTGAAAGAAACAAACATTTTCCTATAAAGAGGAATTGTCCCCAACACATATGCACTTGTGATATGTCTTCCTAAATACCTACATCAGAATTGATTTTGATTCTGTTTCCACTAAAAATATATTAATGACCTGGACATAGTATTATTTTTCACAGTCTACTTAAATTAGTTTGATATTTTTGCCTGAGTCTTTCTTAGACTGATGTTGAGCAACATCCTTCTATATAAGAACTAGTGCTGTGGAAGTGTATTATTACCTAATTGCTGCTGGTAGCACAAGGAACATGCACAGGTCTGCAGCAGGAGTAAGAAAACTGATTTCCTGGATGATCATAGTTGAAATTCCACCTAATCTCTCAGCTGGGGTAAAGTATTCTGCTATGACTTGCCAACTGTAAACAGCAAGTTAAATGTGCTGGATGCATGAAATACTGCCAACACTGGAAGGCGAGATTTTGTGTTCTGGCACAAATTTTATGTGAAACTTGTAATCAGTCTAACACCACTGAGCTGTTCAGAGAGAAAAACTAAACTAAAAAAATAAAATAAAAAAAATTAAAAAAAGAGCTCATGAAGTTGCTGCTGCTCCAAGGCAATGTAAATTTTGTGCAATGTAAATTTTCAGTGCAAGCTCAAGGCCAGTTAGCAAAAACAACTACTTAAAAAATAACTATCATTCCTTGGGGGGTTATTAGGTGAAATTATTTCTCATTTCTCTGAGGGATTCTTGTATCCAGAGGTACATATAACTATTCAGTGGATTAAATTACAGGAGGGGACACTATCTTAGGAAGTTAAAGAAGTGAAAGGCCCAAATGTGTCCAATGCTGTTGTTCAAAGAGAATTTAACAGGAATAAAGCTGTAGGCATAGATCCTTAGAAACTTGACAAGTTACAAAGATTGACTCACAGCACTTCCTACATTTCTACCTGTGTGGAAATTAGAAGTATTTTAATTAACTCTCTGGCTAGCTGGTTTAGACTTCTTTTTCCTCAGCACTTTCAGGGTAAACCTTTCCCATATTCCATTAAAATTTTATCTAACCCCAAAATGACAGAAATCATGAAAAAATACATTTGGAAGGCAGAAGTGGGTTGACATTTTTAAAAATAAGGTCCTTGGGAAATGTTAACATAAAAAGCAATTTCAAAGGTTTTAATCAACATGGGGCTACCAGAAAGCTGTTGCCATGAGCCATGTAGTTGCATTATAAAACTCATACAGATGTCAGATAGAGTGACACAACCTTTATAAGATAAAAGAGGTGGTGCCGTAGACATGCCAACATCATTTGAATGTTTTAAGAGTTTATCTTATTTTTCTCCTGCTAGCCAGGAAATTTTTTCCTTCGTTGGTGTTTATCTTCAAATTTGTTATCAATATTTATGAAGCAAGACTGTTCTCTATGAACAATAATTTTTAGACACGCCAGTTATAAATCATGGTGTCAGGTCTTCCTAAGCAGCTTAATACAGCATTTTTTCAAGTATTGCATCACCTCGAGGGTTTCTCTGATGTTTTGTGTTTCAGAGCAACAGGTTATAGCTACTATGTATATATAAAAAGCCATAAATAAGGGGGTTTAGGTATTTTCATTATTGGGAGGAGGAAGAAAAATTGGGAGGAAAAATTCAGGTCAAGTGTTTAACGCACAGAGTTCTCTGACTGTGTCATGCCTGGCCTATTGTATGGCACAAGCCACCTCTCTGTGTCTTTGCACCTATTGCTGATTTAAAATCTACTCAGATCAAAATCTCCTCAGAGCAGAAGCCATCTCTTTGTGTGCATTTTTAGAGTGCCTAGAACAATAGGAACTTTATCCACTATTGAAATTATTTCTATCTAGGTTTACTGCAAACAGCTGTCATGCCTTTGGAATAATCACCTAATTCGATAGATTTTTCCATGCTTCCATTTCCCCTGAAAATAGTATATTTCACTAATAGTTTAAAGTGGTTTAGGATGCTAGGAGGGAAGGATTTAAGAAAAGTTTTATTCTCAGCATCACTATTAATTTTTCAGTTGAATGTTGGAACAAAGAAAAACTTCTAACCCCTAAAAATCATTATAAAGAGATGCTGTCACACACCAGTCATCACACGAAGAATAAATCTAAATCTTGACTCACTTTCCACCAAGAGACTAAGGTTACCTACTGCTGAGACACCAGTTTTGGCGCAGGATTGACCTCTCACAGAAGCCAGAAGCACAGAGGCCCTACCAGATCATTTGCAGTAGGAACAGCTAAAAAAACCAAACCCTTGATCTAGTCGGTAAATGATGGACACCACAGAGCTCAGCACGGACTGTGTGTTGGGTGGAGCTTTGTGAGCTCAGCAGGGCCAGTACCTCACATCACTCATTACATAGCAGTGATGATGGCAGAGCCATGTGTAGAGCCATGTTCCTCAGACAGTCCTTCCCTTGAGCAAGGGAGGAAAACCTGTCTTTGGATTCATGGCATTTCATCACAGTGCCCAATTCGTAGAGTGGAGCAGAACCACCAAGTCCAAGGAAAGGTAGCTTAACAGAATGGGTAAAAAAGTAAATTATTCATACTCCTTAAAACCAAACAATGGCTCAGGCTTCAACAGACTTGTAACCTGAGCTACAGGAGAGCTGCTCTGCACCTTATCAGAAATTCATTAGCCTCTCCTTAGTTACCTTAGACTGCAAAAGCTGCAAGGCAGGAAGTGTGCTCTATTCAATAAAGAGTTCATAACCTCTCCTCCCTGTGAACGAACACACAAGATCACTGAAGATTTGTCAATACACAAATTGGGAATCCAAGGAACCAGAAAGCCTTCTACAGCTCACAGTCACAAAAGCCAGCAGATCTCAAAGCAACTCCTTCATTCTTCCTAACTACATCAGCAGCGTGTGGATGAATTCCTACACTACATAACTTTATACTCTACCAATAGGAATTTTCAAAACCATCTATTTATTCTGCAGAAGGACGGCCATTCTGTATATCGATTAAATATCACCTGCTACGAGATGAAAAAATTACCCACATGGCAGCATATAATTTTTCCTGACACGGGCAAGAAATTGGAGAGAAGACTCATCAGAGCTGGCTATGCAAAGTGGAACACAATGTTGCTTTCGACTACTCCCCAAATACTTTGCATATTAATTCACAATTTCAGCCTTATCCCAGACTCTAACATGACAAAAAATGATTAGAACATAGCTTCTCTTTCTGACCTTAGGCTACAAGCATTTAGTGCCATTTCCCTGGCAACACTAAATACTGGATTGAAAATTTTCAAAACCACTCTGTTAACTAAATAGGCTTATTTAAGTCCAAGATAAGAGAAAGCTTTCTATAATATGCTCCATAGGGGAATAAAGAGATACTTTACTTTCACATTTTTGTTAGTATTTTTCTTTCTATTTTTCCTTATGTTTTTTGATTACTTCAGGGTAGGTTTCATCTGAGGTTTTTGGCCTGAACACTGTATTTACAGTATTACAGCTTATAATATCATCCAAGGCTAATAAAGATTATTATGCTTTCTTTTTATCAATTATGCATATACTTTTCCTGGAATAACATATGTACCAATAGAGTATATTTGGAGGAGCTTCTTGGCATCTTGGTTATTTGCTCTTAAGCAAGAGCCAAAAAATAAAAATTATTCAGTCTTACCAGAACCAGTTGGAGAGCAAAAGTTCCCTCACAAGACCATCCCCTGGGGCAATGCTCCACACCATCAACCTCTTGCATAATCAGCCCTTCTCTGTGTCCAGAAGCTCCAAAGCAGGATACCAATCAGAAATCTGTACTGTGGCATTGACAGAGGAAAGCTTTGCCACAGAACAATTAGATGTTAATTTCTCAGGGCATTTTTATGTCAAAGACTGGATTTTTTTTTTTTT